>PVJI01007046.1:0-81268 GCA_004026765.1 Micronycteris hirsuta
TTTATTTTTCAGTTACAGTTGACATACATTTTATTAGTTTCAGGTACACAACACAGTGATTAGACATTTATATACTTCACCATCATCTCAATAAATCTACTACCCAACTGACACCATACATACTTAGTTATAGCCTAAGTGTTTGAGAGAATCAAATTTATTTGAAAATTCTAAGAAAATTAACAAGTATGTAAGTAGTATTCAATATCTGGAAATAATTTAATATGTTAAATATAATAAACATATTTACTCTGTACTTGAAAACAAAATTACTAACAGTTATAGGGCCATATTTTTTCTTCATTTTTAATATGAGCCACTCATTTTCATTTATGAATAGTAAATAACAAATAATTCAGTTCAGTATACAAAATAAAGTGTTGTCTTAAGTTTTCAGTTCTTAAAGCTTATTATTAACGATATTCATTTTTTTTTCTTAAAGGGCAACATTGAGACTTACCTACATATAACATCTTATGAATAAAAAATAAGTAAATTTTTACCTTATAAGAATAGCTCATATAAAAATTGTACACCCAAGAATAAATTTTCATTTTGTGTTATATGCTCTCTCAGAAAAGAAAAAATCAATGTTAGCAATATTAAAAATACATTAAGGATAAGCATTTCCATTTTTAAATAATTAATGCCTATATATGTATTACATAAAAATACAGTATGGTATTTCATCAGAGTACCATCAATATGAAATATTGACACAAATAAACAATGACAACACATTCCAAGTTGAACGGTGCTCCAATGAAAGTGTGAGTACAGCTAGCAAAGTGTCTGTCACATTAGAGCTGGTCACACAAGGATCTCTCTCCCTCCCATTAGATTATAAGACCTTACAGGGCCAAAACTGACAGTCGTCTTCCCGTCCAAAGGAATCATTGCTGAAACAGTCACCAATGAGTCTGTTAAATTAAATAATTCTAAAAACATTTTCATGATTAAAATCAAAATATTGGTTTAAAGCAGTTTGTGTCAATGTAAAGGACAAAAGAAAACCTATAGCCCTTTACCACTGAGAGCCAACTGGAAAATAAAATTACGAGCCCACAGTGAAGTGTAAAGTACACTTAAGCATGTGTTTCATTGTTACCAACAGCTCGATGCCTAAGTGTGGCAGACACAGGTTTGCCTCCTTGGTCAGTACGCATAGACGGCCAGTCGAGTCCAGTTTTACTTTTAAAATTTGATCATGGACAGAAAACATAAACGAGGTGATGAGTTTCTTGACAACTTTTGCCTAATATATGCATTTATATGTATTTGTATAGAAAAAATGTTTGAGATCCGTAATGTAAGACATTTTGAAATAAATATGTATTCAACGACATGACCAGTACTCTGTAAATATAAACTTTATATTTGACTTTCTTTCCTAAGAATTAGTTAAATTATACTTCTGAAGAGGAAAAATGTTATTACTGAAAAAGGGAGCAGAATGTTCCTACCAATAACTTCATTCATGACCAAAACATTCGCTCTAAGTATGTAAAAACTAAAAAAATTAATTAACATATCTTTTCTTAAATACTTATAGGAACACAATAATAAGAAAGAAACGACACAGAAAAGAACACAATTGACTAGTCAACATGATCTCAACTTTCACTTTGCAAGAAAACAATTTTACTTTCCATTGATGACATACACACAGACGTAAGTGAAAGTGACCCAATACTGTGCAAAAGCAGGTTATGTTCTACGCGAGTCAAGCTCTACTTTAAAAGAATATATCTTTCTCAGTACGGTCAGGTTCAAAAAAACTACTTTTTTAGTCACTGCCCTAGTAAACTGTAGATTTATTCTTTACACTCAGTTTAAGTGTTCAAGATAATATATAGCTACAAAAACACAACCCAAAAGAGAAGCCCCTGAGTATTTATATGACTAATGGACACTAAACAATAGCTCTTCAAATTTATAACAATAACTTGTTTGAAAAATGCAATGTGCTAGCCCTGGCCAGGTGGCTCAGTTGGCTGAAGCACTGTCCCATACAGGTTGCGGGTTCGATCCCTGGTCAGGGTACATAGGGATAGCAACCGATTGAAGTTTCTCTCACACATCATTTCTCTCTCACATTAATGTTTCTCTTTCTCCCTTCCTCTCTCTCTAAAATCAATTTTTAAAAAATGCAATGTGGTATTTATTAATTTATCTACAAAGGTAAAGAATTTTCTTTCAAATGTGCCTGGAATTATATTCATCATGCACTACCTAAGTTGGGTACTAAAGATCTAAAAGTAAGATTCTCAAATGAAGACTCCAAAAGCTCCGTATCATGAGGCAAATTACTGTCACTTAATAATAAAAGGTTAAAAACTAGTGCCAACTACATCTTACAAGAAAAACTAACTTAGCTGTGGGTTATAGAATCCAAGCAGAAACTGTAAGACAGCTCTTTTAGATTGGTTAGAAGGCCTCTGAGATAGCTGGCAAAGGGGGCATCGTTAGGAACGGGGACAGCAGTTACCAAAGCAATGGGGCGGGAGGACACCAGTCTTGCACCTTGTGCCCAGACTGAAAAGGGACGTTATTTTAAATCAGCTGCCAGAGTCTAAAATCACAGATGTCTTATTACACGGCAGAGCTAAAAGTTCACTAAGTTTTGTCTCTTTTAAATAGTTAATAATTTCAATAAAGGGTTTGGCTATGCAAAGTATATAATTTAGTACCAAATTCTTTTGTTGCTGCTATTATCACACTCCCAATATATTTGCTTTGGCAAAGTTAATACTGTCATTCATCTGGCCGGAATATAATGTCAATTAGTATCATTTATAGTCTATTTCACCTATAGTCTATACATGGGTTCTACAAGGGAGTACAGCTGACCCCTGAACAACTGGGTTGGAACTGCGCAGGCCCACTTACACAGTTTGTTTTCACTAAATATGTACACTACTTACTGTACATGTATTTCCTCTTCCTTATGGTTTTGGTAACATTTTCTGTAGCTTAATTTATTATAAGAATATAATACATAATACTCATAACATACAAAATATGAATTAAACGACTGCTAATAGTATCAGTGAAGCTTCCAGTCAACAGTAGGCCATTAGTAGTTAAATTTTTGAGGACTGAGAAGTTATACACAAATTTTCAACTGCATGGCAGGGAAGGGATCGGCACCACTAACGCACACATTGTTCAAGAGCCAACTCTATTTTCTGAGATAACATTAACCGTAACCTTATTTCAACTCCAACAGAGTCAAGTTCTGCCTTCTTACTAAAGACAATTATGTATGTATGAATTTTACTATAAGCAAAAGAAATGTAACTTGAAAGAGCTAAGTTACCATATTTTGCCATATACAATGTGCACTTTTCCCCAAATATTTGAGGGAAAAATAAGGACGCGCATAGGCACCTGAAATACCTTGTATCTGTTCTTGTGTTTTGTAATTATTTGTTACATAAAATTTCTTGTACTATATGTTCAAAAATAAATGCTAGAATTCCTTTATAATACAAAAAACAAATAAATATAAAATAAAAAAAAAGATTTTTTTCCTGAAAGTTTGGGCCAAGAACGTGGTTGCGCATTATAGACGGCAAAATACTGTCGTTAACTCTCTAAAATTGCAAACAGAACAAGGTCTGATTTAATTTATTGTGACTGATGAGTGCCATCTAGTGGACGTCACTTCCCACACACTTCTGTCTGCAGTAAGATTGTTTAGCTTCTTAGGATGTCAACTTTCAAAGTTCCTTTTTAAAATTAAAAAGGAAAAGCAAGAAACTTTTGATTTCTGTCTCCTTTCTATGTATTATTTATAAGTTACTTTTTTTACTTAGTTTGGAACATTACATGCTTATGTAACAAGATTATATAAACTGAAAAATAAAGATAATTGAAATAAAATTATTCTATCACTATTTCTTTAAATCATAAATTCAGAAGCACTGCTTTTGAAAGGTAAAAGTGTCAATATCCAACTTCACATACAGACTACAGTTCAATATACTTTAGATATAAACATGCAGTTTCAATTAATTATACATCAAGTTTTATTTGAAGAAAAGAAAAACATAAAACCACAGCATTTCAATTAAGGAAGTTAGGAAATTTCCAAGTGCTTTCATGGTTCTTCAGTTACTATTCAAATAATACACTTTTTTTAAACCAAAGTTAAAATAAAGTGAAAAAGAAAGAAATTCAGTAAGCAGACTGAGCAATACAAATTCAAAACACTACTCTGTCTTCCTGTGCTCGGTCCCACCAAAGGGTGCTGTTCAGAGTCCCACAACTGTTATCTTCTTCCTCTTGTTCTTTAGTGAGTTCAACAAAAACCTAAATGAAAGTAAGTCAGTGAATAGAGTATTCTATCTCTCGATGGCCTCAAAGACTTTTTAACTAAATCAGAAATAGGATAAGGCTATATCTAATTACATTAATGATTCAAGTATTAAAAGATTTGTTACTATTAATACATTTAAACAGAAAAGTCTCCATCAGTCACATAACAAAGATGAATATTTTGGAAAATTAATGGATTATTTTTGATTAATATATTTAAGTAGCACTGTCATAAATAATTTATATAAATATTTAAACAACGTAATTTGATATGCCGATATGAAATACCATCATCATGACCCATTTACTTTACTAAAAAGTGAGCTATTCAAAATAAACTGATGGAGAACCTAGAGTTTTTTAAAATTATACAAAAGTTTTGAAACACTGTATAACAATTTGTCTCTGGTTCACAAACTCCCATTCCAATGTAAACCTAAAAAATTAGATATTAGATACTTCCTTCTATAAAAGAATTTTTAAAAATGTTTAAAGTACCTGTTCCAATGTTGCTTGAGAAAAGCTATATTCTTCAATGGCAAAAGTATGCTTAGCTATTAAAATATGAAAACAATATTTTACTTTTTAATATCTTAAAGAATTAAAATGGCAGTAACTGCTAAGTAGCTAACAATCTATCTTGTTAAAAAATCTCTGTGATCAACTCACTTAAATTTGAAGTTACCAAAACACGTTATTTTCCTCTACCTTGCTTTGTTTCTCCTCACCACCCCCACAATCGCTCATGGCCTAAGCACAATATAATTAATACTACTTGCCTCTGTTTGCCTTTTGCAAGCATCTCCTCTTTATCTTCTTCCTCATTATTCCTTTTTTCATTTCTTTTGATCTCTGCTATTTCCCATTCCCCAATTCCAATACAGCCTATTCTTGCCTTCTTGAACTAGATTCGGGACATTGTTCATATGTCTAAGATACTTTTGAATATTTAGTTCAGATCTTTTTGCAACCTAACACACAATTTTCTGGTTCTTTTGTTTACTTACTTTTTTAAATTTATTATTATTTTTTATTCTTGTTTATTCTATTACCGTTTTCCCAATTTCCCCCCTTTATCATCCTCTGTCCAGCCCACCCACACCCGACCCCTGCTCTCACAGTCCTCTCCACGAGTCTGTTTATTCTTTTAATTTAATTCTCCCTAAGTAGTTTGGGTGTTCTCTTTAATAAAAAGGAAATCACCAGGAAATACAGGTTGTTTCACACTTATGAATACCATAAAAGAACCTGCCTTTGAATACTTGCCCTGTCCAGGAGCTTACCTCCCTCTACTGCCACCAGCACATTTTATCCTACCTACCATTTATTTTAAAAAGGCCAAGATTCAATTAAGCTCCTTCAAAGGTTTTAGGAACGCCCGCCCTCCTGCACTATGAATTTTCATCTCCTCCCTCCCGATGTGACTAAGTCTTGCCACCATTTCTACTTCTATGGATTCAAGAGACTCAGCGTTCCCAGTTCTGGACTGAACGAGTGAGGGCTGATGAAGCTGAACTTTCCCAGAGGTGCAATGTGAACACCTGTGGGTATGTCTATCAAAACAGTAAAAGGTTCATGTCGCAACACTGGCCATCAACCAAATCCCTACAGTTCAGTATTTACCTGTATCTTAGGTTAAATTAACAAAAGGTCATGGTATTTTCTTATTTATCACAGTTCCTACAGTAAACTGAGTCCTAACTTGTAAACCTTTTAAATAAAATTCTTTTATAACTTGAAAGCTATCTTACCATGTTCTTCAAATATCACTTACCTTCTTCCAGCTTAGAAAAAGATTGTGAAAGGGACTGAACATCTTCTTTAGGAATTTTAAAAGCCAAAATTGAAGAAAAACTGAAAACAAAGATAAAATTTTAAATTACTACTACTGTGTTTTAAAACTAAAGTTCAAACTCTTTAAAGTTCAAAATTATTTAGATGAGCACTTAGATTAAAATTGTTTGAAATCTTAAAATTTTCCACACACAAAAACTGTTTGCAAACTTAAAAATTTCCATGTACAATAAAATAACTCTCATTACTACTATGTAAGAACTTCTAAAAGTTTATATAGTATCATATATATTAATTGACTGGTTGATTGATTTTAGAAAGAGAGAAAGGAGGGAGAGGGAGAGAGAAATAAAGAGATAAACATCAGTTTGTTGTTCCACTTATTTATTCATTTATTGGTTGATTCTTGTACAATATGTGCCCCCCTGACTGATGGGATCACGCCCACAACCTTGGCATATTGAGACGATGCTCCAACCAACTGAGCGTCCAGCCAGGGCCAATAGGATCATGCATTGAAAGATCTAATACTAAATTAGATATAAAACTCCAGTCATTAGACTACATTAATCCAATATTGGTAACAATACAGACTTTTTTCCCCTTATCCTTAGCACAATAACAAATTTCTATGATTATTACTCTACAAAAAATATAATTAAAATTTTAAAATCTTTACCTTTCCTGACGGCTTGCGTTTGGGAAAATGTACTGAATTTCTCTTTGAAGGCGGTCTATTTCTAAGTTTTCTATCCAGTCCTTTAATTTAATTTCCAAAAAGTAACCTTTTCCAAATTTACTCTTTAGATGCTGGACTGTCCCAATACATCTGTAGTGATTTTTAAAAGAAAGCTCAGATATAAGATGACAGTTTCAAAAAGTGGTTTCTCAGCTCAAGAATGATTTAAATAAAACGTTTACAAGGGAATACTTTTACATTTATAGAAAAGTTGCACATATAGTACAGAGAGTCTCCATAAACCCCTCCCCCAGTTTCATCGTCCCTAATACTCTCATCTTACGACACCATGGCACAATTGTCAAAATTAGGAAACCAGCCTTGGTGTATTACTATTAACTGTATTTGGGTTTCACCAGATCTTCTGCTCCAGGATGTACCTAGGAGACCACAGTGCACTTATTGTCAGGGCGCCTGCGTCTCCACTGATCTGTGGCAGTTTCTTAATGCTTTCTGTCTTTCCCATGACTTTGAGAACTTTGAGAAGAACTGGTCACGTGTTTTAGTAGAATGATCCTCAATTTGGAGGACTTTGATCTCTTCTGATGATTAGACTGGGGTTATGGGTTTTTGCAGAAAATGCCACAGATCGGAAGTACCTTTCTTAACACATAGTGCCAGGCGGTACCTGACCCCCACAGGACACAGTTTGGCCCAGGTGGCCGTGTCTGTCAGGTCTGCCCACTGTAGAGTGAGCGTCTCCCCCTCTCGGGACCTTAGAAGAGACTGGCTTCGTCCAGACCACACCTGGGGAGATGGGGGACTAAGCTCCCTTTCTAGAGGCGGCAGTATCCATGTATTTTTTTTTAAGATTTTATTTATTTGTTTTCAGAGAGAGGAGAAGGGAGGGAGAAAGAGCAATGTATGGTTGCCTCTCACATGGCCCTCACTGGGGGCCTGGCCCGCAACCCAGGCATGTGCCCCGACTAGGAATCGAACCGGGACCCTCTGATTCCCAGCCCGCGCCCAATCCACTGAGCCACACCAGCCGGGCAGTATCCATGTATTTTTTAAAATTTATATTTGCTGTTTATACTATTACAGATGTCTCCATTACCCCACCCTTTCCTGGAAGGAAGACTCGCTTCTTCATCCACATTTATTTATTTATATAATCATTTATGTATATGAGTATGTTCACGCATATTTATTTTATACTTTGTATTATAATCCAATACACTGCCTGGCAATCTTTAATAATAACAGATGTCATGCCTGAGAATAACATTCCAAATTGTTGAATAATTAAGCCAGTTCCGAATGCAAAGTAGCTAACCATATTTTGGGAAAAAAATGTACATATCTCTGAGTAATTCTATAGAAAGCAAATTGATTCAAAAATTCAAGCAAGAAAAAGTGTTTTTGATCCTCACCTGAAGATATGTTTATTGATGTTAGAGAGAGTGGAAAGGACAGAGAAGAGAGACGGAAACAGCAATGTGAGAAACACTGATCAGT
Source organism: Micronycteris hirsuta (assembly GCA_004026765.1). Taxonomy (NCBI): domain Eukaryota; kingdom Metazoa; phylum Chordata; class Mammalia; order Chiroptera; family Phyllostomidae; genus Micronycteris; species Micronycteris hirsuta. The sequence continues at coordinate 8,312 of PVJI01007046.1, forward strand.
TGCCTCTGTACATGCCTGGACCAGGGGTCAAAGCCACAGCCTAGGTAGGTGCCCTGACCGGGAATCAAACCTACAATACCTTTTGGTATACAGGACAATGCTGTTTACAGAGCCACCCAGTCAGGGCAAGGAAAATATTTTTAACATTTAAATTAATATGCATTTTTCAATGATGACTTTTAAAATCTACCCCCACCCCATCCCCCAAATGGCTATTCAGACATCTACCTTAACTGCCCAGATACCATGATGGCCACTCGGTCACACACAGCCTCTGCCTCCTCCATATAATGAGTGGTCAGAATAGCAGCCCGCTTTCTGTTTTTAAATGCAGTTCGAATTGCTCGCCTACAGAATGTAAAATAGAAAAAAGGGGAAAGGATCTGAATGTTGATAAAAATACCTGGGTTTTTAAAAATCCAACAAGTTGGTTAATTAGGGTTATTAAAGCTCAAGTTTCAGTTGCTGCCGTTATATTTTTGCCCAGTTATGATTTTTCTATTTATTTATTCCCTTTATTTTTAAAAGCTTGTCAAATAGACAGAAATTCCACGATTTCAAATGTTTCCATGTTTTAAAAAATGATTATAAAAATTGATGCCTTTTCATGTTATAACAAAATAGCCATAGAATCACAGAAAAACCTTAACATGAATCTAAACCAAACTTTTATTTTATAGACATATACCTAAGCCCAAAAAGTTGGTCAACTCATTAGCACTGTGAATTTTTAGAAAGAGTTCCAAAGTAAATTCAAGACAGTATTATTATGAGAAGGACCTACAATTTATGTCAAATGACAAGAAAAAAGTTTTTTAAAAACTATTCAGACAGCAGTACTCTTTATTTTAATAATTACCTATGTACTCATTTTTGTTCTGAAATATATAAAATATTAATACTTCATGAAAAAGATGATAAAGTTTTAAAAGCTTAAGGGATTCTCTACAAATTAAAATATTTCATTTTAATTACTATTTCATTATTTGTGTAGGATTTAAAATCAACAGGCATATATAACTGATATAAAACCATTTGTTACAATAAAATAAACTATTCTTTTATTCTAAAGGATGATCTCAGCATACGTGTCACCAGGGCATTCCATGTTACACTCACCACATGTGCTGCTTGGCCTTAGGGTCCATACCTGTCGAGGGTTCATCTAGCAAAGTAATCTGGGGGTTCCCCAGCATGCCCAGAGCAAAACACAACTAAATGGAAAGAAGATGGGGGAGGGGGCTTCAAAACCAGGAATTTCATCATGACAGTATCAGGCACTAAACTATCGATAAAACAACACATATTTGTTGTTCAATAAAAGTACCTTTCGCTTGATTCCTGCAGGTAGTTTCTTTACAGTTTTATGAAGATGTTCTTTGAAATCAAGTGCATTTATTATTCTGCAAAATAGACAATACAAAATAAGTGCATTTTCATTCACTGTGATCACTGACATTCTTTTATCTAGAACACTAAACTTTCTACAATTAGGCTTCCAATTTATATCATTTTAAACAAATTAATGTCTTGATTAAAGTTTCACTTTCAATTAAAGTAAGTTTAATTCTATAATGAGAAATAGAAAAATTCCCTGCTTATTTTCATAAATGGCATAATTCTATAAAGAATGCATGAAAAGATAATGACCATTTTCTATGAAAATTATGATACAAAGAAATGCCTATTATGAAATTTTTTTATATGTGAAACATAAACTTTTATCCAGGTAACAAAAATATTCTAAAGTTTACCGATTTGTGATTTCCTTGAGGTCGCTTGGACTCATTCCCTTCACAGCTCCATAAATTTCAAAATGTTCCTGCAAAGTAATATCTGACCACAGTGGGTTTATCTGAGGACAGTACCCCATACACTTAATGGAATCATCATCCTCAGTTGGGTCTGATGAATAATCTCCTAGAAATACCTAAAGAAACACAAACCAATTTCAAATAACTATTTTGCTTAATTTACATTGTGAAGGAAGTAGCAAGCGAATTAATTCAAATTCCTTCTTAGAGCTAGGGCAAGATTTTTACTCCTTTTGATGAAGAAAAGACATGCATAGCTAAATGTTCAGTGACATGGCCAATAATAGTGATTAGGAATGCAGCATTGACTGGGAAAGCAAGCCCAATTCAGTTACATGGGCAATAATAGTGATTAGGAACGCAGCATTGATTGGGAAAGCAAGCCTGATTTTAACGAGGATGATCCAGGGCTCACATTGGAAGTTGAAATTGGAGCCAGGAAGATAAGCAAATTTGGTCATTGGGATTTCTACAAGGTAAGAAATAGCCAACATAAAAAAAATAATTAAGGCAAAAACCCAAAGAAAAAAGTGTGCCTGGCATTTTCCAGGAAAGCAATGAGCCAGTGTGGTTGGTGTGAAGTGAGCAAGAGAAGAGGAGATAGGATCAGAGCAGTTTTGTGACGTTTCCACAAAGTGACAATGATATTCTTGTAATCAAAGGCTAGCTGATGGTAATGAAAAGACCAGCTCCCATGCCTCCTCCAGTTAACAGTATCATCTTCCATTAAGTTGGTGGACAAATCACCCACGCGTGTAATAATTATAAAAGCAAAAATACTATATATGTGTGCCTGCATGTATGTTATAAAAATTTTACTATGTACATATTATTTTCATTGATAACCAAAAAGATCACAATTTTATATTACAAATTTAATATTAAAAACATAATATGTAAGCATGAAAATCCTAATTTGCGACTGAAAATTGACTTTAATGAAAATTACAAATCACAGTCAATATAGCCCACATCCTTCCGTGTCATACCTGGCCTGAGGTTGGCTCAATCTCACCAACCAGAATGTTAATAATTGTGCTTTTGCCTGCGCCGTTTGGGCCCAGCAGTCCCAAGATCTCTCCTGAAGGAAATGAAAGAAAAATCATCATATGTAAATCAAATTTAAAGTGGAAATTGCTCTTCTGAAAACATTACTTAAGGAAAAAGTACTTAAATACCAGCCTTTTTTCACACAGAAAGAGACGTATTTAGTTGCCACTTTCTTTACTTTTCTTGTAAGAAAATCTTTCTTGTCATCATATTCCTTATGCAAATTGCTGACCATAATGGCTGGTTTCTGACAAGGGAAACAGGATTTAAAAGAGAGTTATAAATCAGAAGCCTATCACTAAATAACAGGCTGCACACAACTCATATCCATTTCATAAGAACATATTCACAAGCATGTCTGAACGACTCATGAGCATAGACCACAGAGAGGGCACTGACTGTGGGAGGCGGGTGGGCTGGCGGGAGGGGGGCAAAAGGGAAAAAATTGGGACTATAATAGAATAAAAAATAAAAAAATAAAGAAAAAGAACTATATTTGCTAATAAAGGATGCTGTACAAATAAATATCCATTTTTTGCTGAAAGAATGACATATTAAAACTAAGTGGACATCCTCACAGCGGTGGCCAGAGCAGCAGCCATGGGATGGCCACACATCCCCAGCAGAGCAGAGAGGGGCAGCACAAGAGCCTGGGGAACTTTTTGGAGCCGATAAGGGAAACAGCAGTTGGGTGAGCATTGTTTTAACGTGCCTGAAATAAATCAGATGTTCTCAGTGCAACTGAGTCTTGGTGAGCAGGCACGGGAGTCCAAAAGAAGTATAAAGAAGGCCAACAAGCAGTTGCTAATAAAGCTTTGAACCTACGCCTCCCAAACCAGTCCAGAAACCATCCAAAAGTAATGTGAATAATAGCCCAGTAATAGACAGAACTCCCATGTGGGCATCGAATGGGCTTGCTCTGGAAAGGGGAGAGCCTGCCATCGACAGGCCTTTCGATCCAAAGCCTTTTCCCCAGATACAGAGCTAATTACTAACTTGGGGCATGCACAATCAGAGGACTTCTCAGAACTCATGATACGTTTATGCACATTATAAATCTTCTAGAAATGTATATAATGTATAACGTTTCCCATACTCATATGGCCATGGATCCTGTTATGGTAATGAATCACATGTGGATACAGAACAAAATTTAGGAAACGCTGGCTTATGTGATTTGCTCAAGGTCCTAACGACTAGTTAAAAGATGATTAATTTCATTCAGTTTCGCCAGGAATGTCAGAAACACCCAGTGAAGAGTCTTTGAAATAAATAAGCCATGGGATGATCACTGAGTTTAAGAATATCTTGGAAAATATGAAGTCTAGTCTTTTAGTGGATGCAACCTTATTAAACTGCCAGCAGAACTGAAGTTACTCTGATTGACTAAATCTTTTTAAAAAACATTATTTCAAATGACTCAAGTAGTATTTGTATTGTTTTTAGTGAGTTCAATTAATCAAATAATGATTTTAAAAAAACATCTGTACCTGCCATACTAGTTTCTCTTGGAATAGAACAGCTGTTTTTTTTTTAAAGAGGGGAATCTGTTTCCTTTAGTCTTACAGGTTTGGGAAATGCTGAGTCAAGGAAAGGTTGAACGTTTTCTCATTGTAGAATTTCTCAGAGCTCTTACTTTTCAACTTTTGTGGATATTTTATCTTTTGATTTTTTGTATTATGTTTATATATTAATATTTCAAAAAATATTAATTTGAAATTAATGTAAACATCATGACATCCCTGCATCTCAGCATCTAATCTGCCATTGTCAGTTTCATGGATATCCTTTCATGATATCCACGATTTTTTACTTTAAGAAAGTATCATTCTCTAACAATAATATGAATCTTTTTTTAAAATTTGAAATATACCTTGAAGATCATTCCAAAAAAAGTGGACAAAATATTTTTCAAAGACTTTTTTCCGGATTGATTCAAATAGGAAGAAAATATTTTCCAGATTAATTCCTATACATGGGAACTGATCACTGCACAGGTAACAGGACTTAGCAATAAAGACAGCATTACCTCTTCACAGCACTGGCAGCTCATCAGCTCTCTGACCTTTAGTCTTTCAGCTCTGACATCTTCATCTTCATCTTCATTGCTTGGTGGTTCTGGAAACTTCCTATTTTTGGGCTTTGTTGAAAGGGTCCTAAACATATCAAGATAGCAGGTTTTCAAATACTTAAAATAGAAAGAAACTAAAGCACTACATAGAGGGAAAAAAAATGAAAAAATGCACCAATGTGAGATCCGTGTTTATCTGTGAAAGATGGAAAAGAGCTATTTTTCATTCACTGATACCATTTAGGTGGTATTATCTAAATTCATTCATTTACCAACATTATTTATGACCAGTATGCATCAGGCACTATTTCACAAAAAGATAAAACCACCACCACCAAAAAAAAGATGGGTGCCTCACTCAAAAGAACTCACAGTCTGGGGGTAAATCTGATTCCACTGAGCAGATGTAAAGGGCTGACATTGGAACCAACAGAAACCACCACAAGGGTAGTCAGAGAAAAAAATGCATCCAAGGGAGCATCTGACTTTAAGTAGTAGTGAGGAAAATGGGAGTTGACATATGGGAAAAAACGGAACAAGGGAAAATTATAAAGAGAAAGAAGTCAAGCACATGAAAGGCTGCAGATTAAACAAGTTGAGTCTACTTGACAAGACAAAGAGCAAGTCATTAGTTTTCTTACTGAAAATCGTGCCAATAGAGAGGTAAGGATAGAAACACAGAAATCATCAGGGAAATGCAAATGAAAACCACAATGAGACACCACTTCGTACCCACTAGAATGGCTAAAATAAAAAAGATAAACAGCAGCAAATATTGGCAAGAATTTGGAGGAAACAGAACCCTCATACGTCCCTAATGGGAACGTACAGTGGCCCCCCCTTCTAGGCAGTTCTGCATTCTGCAGTTTCAGTTACTTGACATCAACATCAACAGCAGTCTTAAAAAATATTAAATGGAAAATTCCAGAAACAAACATTCATAAGTTTTAAGTTTCAGCTGTTCTGAGTAGCATGATGAAATCTCACACCGTCCTACTCCCTACTCTGTCTCAGTGGGGACATGAATCATCCCTTTGCTATCAAATCCCTCTGGGTTATCAAATTGACTATTTCAGTACCACAGTGCTTATGTTCGAGTAACCTTTATTTTACTTAATTAATGTCCCCAAAGCATAAGAGTAGCAATACTGGCAATTTGGATATGCCAAAGAGAAGCCATAAAGCGCTTCCTTTAAGTGAAAAGGTATATACAGTATATATAGGGAGAAAAAAACACATCATATGTAGGGTTTGGCACTCTCTGTGATTTCAGGCATCCACTGGGGGTTTTAGAGCATGTCTGCCACAGATAAGGGGAAACTAATATAAAATGACACAACCAGTTTAGAAAACAACAGTCAATCAGTTCTTCAAAAGGTTAAACATAGAGTTACCATGTGACCCATCAATTCCATTCCTAGGTATCCTCCTAGGAGAAACAAAGATGTATGCCCACACAAATACCTGCACACAAATGTTCACAGCAGCATTATTTGTACTAGCCAAAAAGTGCAAACAACTAAAACGTCCTTCAACTGACACACAGAGAAAGTGTGGCATAATCATACAATGGAATTATTACTCAGCACAAAAAAAGGCATGAAGTACTAGTTCATGCCACAACATGGATGCGACTTAAAGACATTATGCTAAGTAAAGGAAGCCAGACCAAAAAAAAAAAGACTACATATTGTATAATTCTACTTATATGAATGTTCAAAACTGGCAAATCTATCACTTGGAGACGGAAAGTAGACTTGTGACGAGGTAGGGCAAGGAGCATGCGCAGGTGTGGGAGCGTGACTACTAATGGGGACAGGGTTTCTTTGGGCGTGATGACTATGGTTGAAGTTGCACAACTCTGTAAACATGCTGAAAAACTTCACAACTTAAAAAAAAATTAACTGACCTGAAAAAGGGATCCTTTCTTATTGATCTGCCTCCGTATTTTTTCTCATAGTACTGTAAGAGGAAAATCCACAGCACACACTGCAGGTAAGGCTGAAAAACACAGAAGAGCTCATGACTGAATCTCTTTTTTCTCTATCAACAGAACAAGGACCACATACCTCAGTTTCCTTACCAATACCAAAACAATTAACCAAAATTTTTCTTGCATGTCTTATCATTTAAGAATAGATTTTAAGCCCTGGCTGGTGTAGCTCAGTGGGTTGGGCGCGGACTGGGAACCAGAGGGTCCCGGTTCGATTCCCAGTTCAGGCGCATGCCTGGGTTGCAGGCCAGGTCCCCAGTGAGAGCCGCGTGGGAGGCAGCCATACATTGCTGTTTCTCTCCCTCTCTTTCTCCCTTCCTTCCCCTCTCTCTAAAAATAAATAAATAAAAAATCTTTAAAAGAATAGATTTTAATACGAGCCAAGGCAGATTCTTTGTAAGATAAACTTTCACATATATTTCTCTCTGTAAAGTTCATTTCTATCTCTGTAAAGTTCACTGGTTGTCAGCTTCATAAAATAAAAAGAAAAAAAGCCTTTGTTTATAGCTTCTAAGGAAGACAGAATCATAATTAAATAGCATTATTAACATGAAAAAGCCAAGAATATTAAAATGGACATATTCAGTAAATGAAAGGTATTACCATCAAAATGCACACCCGCTAGTATTAAGTAATGCACTTAACTTTTTATGCACCTTCATATTTTTGCAACAGGATACAAACTAAAAAGAGTTAAAATCATACAACCAAACTCTTAAGATAACATGCTAACACAGAAACATGTTATTTCTTACCGATATAACAGCCACGAAAAGCCTATCCCATGGATTATAAGTTTCCTCATTGTTTTGACTATTCCTCCAAGAAACCTAAGAAAAATTATTGAAAATTTATATGCTGTTGTGATGTTGTGATATGATATTAGTCTTTGACCCTAGTTCCTGGTGCACAGCTTCTAACACCGTTGGAATTTCCTATGTGTCAGAGGTAACAAGAGTACCTTTTATTTGAAAAAAGCCCCTTTCTGTTTTGTTGTGTTTCTTTGGCACTGTGCGCAGAGGCTTTCTAGTTTGATTAGTCCCATTCATTTGTTTTTGCCTTTACTTCCCTTGCCTTTCGGATAAAACTGATAAAACATTGTCTGTGACCAAGGTCCATAAGTTTAGTACCTGTTTTCTTCTACGTAATTTCTTGCATCAGATCATATATGTAGGTCTTTGATACATTTTGAATTAATTTTTGTGCATGGGGACAAACTGTAATCTAGTTCATTCTTTTGTATGTGGCATTCCAGCATCATTTATTGAAGAGGTTTTCTTTACTCCACTGTGTTTTTGGTATTTTGTTCTTTTTGTTGCAATTTCAAAAGGAACTGCTTTTAAGGTTGTCCACTATCACCACTTCTATTCAACATAGTACTAGAAGTTTTAGCCACAGCAATCAGACAAGAAAAAGAAATAAAAGGCATCCAAATTGGAAAGGAGGAAACAAAACTGTCATTGTTTGCAGATGACATAATAGTGTACATAGAAAATCCTACAGACCCCGCAAAAAAAACTACTCAACCTAATAAATGAATTTGGCAAAACAGCAGGATACAAAGTCAATATCCAGAAATCAAAGGCAATTTTGTATACCAACAATGAAACATCAGAAGCAGAAATCAGGAAAAAAAATGCCATTTGATATAACAACAAGAAAAATAAAATGCCTAGGAATAAACCTAACCAAGGAGGTAAAAGACCTGTACTCAGAAAACTACACAACACTAAAGAAAGAAATCATGGAAGACACAAACAAATGGAAACATATACCATGCTCATGGATCAGAAGAATCAGTATCATCAAAATGTCCATACTACCCAAAGCAATTTATAGATTCAATGCAATCCCTATCAAAGTACCAATGGAATATTTCACAGATATAGAACAAACACTTCCAAAATTTATATGGAACCATAAACAACCCTGAATATCAGCTGCAGTTTTGAGAAAGAAGAGCAAAGCAGGAGGCATCACAACACCTGATATCAAACTGTATTACAAGGTCACTGTAATCAAAACAGACTGGTACTGGCATAAAAACAGACAGATAGACCAATGGAACAGAATAGAGAGCCCAGAAATAAACCCAAGTCTCTATGGGCAATTAATCTTCGACAAAGGGGGCAGAAGCATAAAATGGAGTAAAAATAGCCTCTTTGTTAAATGGTGTTGGGAAATCTGGACAGCTACATGCAAAAAAATGAAACTTGAGCATCAACTTACACCATACACAAATATAAATTCAAGGTGGATAAAAGACTTAAATATAAGTCGTGACACCATAAAAATCCTAGAGGAAAACATCGGTAGGAAAATCTCAGACATTCCACGCAGCAACATCTTCACTGATATGTCCCCTAGAGCAAGGGACATAAAGGAAAGAATAAACAAATGGGACCTCATCAAAATAAAAAACTTCTGCACGGCTAAAGAAAACAGCATTAAAATAAAAAGAGAACCAACCATACAGGAAAACGTATTTGCCAATGATACCTCAGACAAGGGTTTGATCTCCAAAATATATAAAGAACTCACACGACTCCACGCCATGAAGACAAAAAACCCAATTAAAAAATGGGCAATAGACTTGAACAGACACTTCTCCAAGGAGGACATAAAGAGGGCCCCGAGACATATGCAAAGATAAATTTAAATTTAAAATATAATAATAATAATAAAATAAATAAATAAACAAGCCCCTTTCAACCAAAGTTGAAGTGGTTGTTAGAAGGTAAGGGCTGGTTGCCAGAGCAACCGACCAGGTAATTAGAAGGCAGGAACTTTCAGTGCCATCCACTCACTGACCCGTGAGGGGGGAAAGGAGTTTCGAGATTAAGCCGTCATGCCTAAGTAATGGAACTTTCATAAAAACCCTAAAGAGAGGGTGTGAAGAGCTTTCAGGCTGATGAACGCATGCACATGCTACACAATGGCACACTCCAAACTCCACAGGGACAAGCTCCTGCACTTGGGACCTTCTGTACTTTGCCTTATGTATCTCTTAACCTGCCTGCTCAATTGCATATAATAAGCTGGATAAGAAATACTGTTTCCTCTAGTTCTGTAAGTTGTAATAGCAAATTACTGGAGCTGAGAAGGGGTCATAGGAATCCTGAGTTTATAGCCAAGTCAGACAGAAGGATAAGTAACAGGGAACCCACTACTGGTAACTGACATCTGAAGCCAGGGTGGGGCACAGTCTTATGGGACTGAGCTCTTAATTTTTTTTTTAAAGTGGAGTCTGTGCTAACTCCAGGTAGTTCATGTAAGTATTGCTTTATATGAGGAAAACAACCCACACATTTGGTGTCATAAGTTTGAGAAACAGTTTCATTTTAGCTGCAATGTGTAGAAATATTTGGATTAAAATGAAAAAAAAAGTGCATTTTGTTCAGCAAACATGTATTCTGTACAAACAAGTTAGCTACTACTATTAATTGTGGCAGTGCTTTCCACACGCGTGTAAACACGCAGTCCTGAGAATTTACGCGTTTTGAGCGCAGCTCCGTGTGATTCCCGTGTGGGCAAGTGTGGATCATGTCTGTGGAATAGGAATTCTCTAATGGGAATTTGGCAAACATGTATCTTAAGAAATTCTCTGACTTGCTGGGTCTCTTCTTCCAAATTCAGGAAGCTTAAATAGATCACTACCTCAATGTTTTATAGTCTTAAAAGTTAACAGCCCTAGTTAGATTACCCTCAATTTACTTGTCTCCTGTTTAATGTATACCCTGGTCCTGTCTGCCACCGGACCTGAATTTACATCCTAATGCTCTGCTAATGAGTAAACCTACCCCTGTTCTTCTTAATCCCATGAATAATCAATCCAATGTAAATATGTCCTAAAGCCTCTAATAAAAACCCCGGCTAAGCTACCCACAAGGTCTTTTTCCCAAGATGGAGGTGGCGGGAAAGACCCGTGGCAGCCGGATTCTCATCTCCAAGCGTGTCTCTGGGTAAGATTGATTCACGCGTCAGGGTACGGTTCCCCAAGGATTTCGCTGGTACGAAATCCCAGTGTCAATTAATAGCTATGATTTGTTCTTAGATTACATTTTCCCCATTCCAATATATGGGGGAGAAAAAACATATTAAACTGATCAAAAGGGGGGTGGTGGTAAAGAGATTAGTGAATAGAATTAATCAGCAAGCATCCTAAGTCACTTAATTTTTTAATTATCCAGGCTAAATAAAACTAATCTCTGGCTTTTTCTTTGAAAAAAATCTCTATACTTTATTTCTATTATCCCTTTATAGGGCAATATATTATTTAATCCTTGAAAAAATTCCCCAAATACTAATTGAAGTCAGGTCATACAATTTATATACATATATCATTTGGGGCATCAAAGAACATATAATAGACATAGTCCTTCTCCTCTGAGACTTTAAGGTTTAAAAACATGCGTAAAAAGATTCCACAGTGATTTTAAACTGCTTCATTAATAATATTTAAATCAAGTAGTAGCAGCTAACACGATGGGGTTTTTTAAAAAATTGTTTTCAGTACAAGAACCAAGATCTCAAGGGTTAAGCACTATTTATGTTTATTAAATATTAAAACACCTAATAGACCTACCTTTATGAAACAAATCAGACAACCTAAAAGTGGATAGACTGGAATGACTATGCAAAAGGTATAATGGAGAACAGCTGTAACCGGGTAGTCCAAAAAGTAAGTGATTTCAGTGACTGCAATGCAAACCAACGCTGTCTAAAGGAAAAAAAATAAGAAGAAAACCAGTGAAAAGGTGTTCAGAAATTTCACACTCAACATTAACCATGTTGTCAATCTTCTAGTAAAACACAGAACCGGAGATGACACTTGGCCAGAAGTCCCAGTACACTGGTACCAGCCGCTTTTGGCTGGCATCCTAAAATGCTTTCGCTATCACCCCTTCACGGAGGGGATGATGCAGACGACAAATATACAGACAATGAGATGCTGCCAGCTCTCTAAGTCCTGCACTTAGAAAAGCAGCATTTTTTGGTGTTATCCTGAAAGTGTTCATGACTCTTTTTTCTAATATAAACGTGAAACAGTTTCAAATAAGCAGCTATGAAAATTTGAAGTGAAGTAATATAAAGTGTGACTTACCACAGAATAGATAAATGACCAAATTTCTTTTGTATTTACAATTTTTTTAAAAGTGAAAGAAGTAATATAGGTAAATAGAATGACTGACGGAACATAACCAATAAGACAAAAAACCTGTAAAACAAAAATACATAATTTTACATAAAAATATAAACTAGCAATGCATAGATATAAAGTATTAAAATATTAAAGAATAATTATTCTTCAAATTTTATTGCTTAACAAATCACTCCAAAACTTGAAATTTTGGTTACTTAAGGAGTTATCGTGCACACTGCTCCTAAATCAGTAAAACTCATGCCTTTAACTAATTAAACTGAACAGTTTTCTTTGCTGAGTAAAATGCTATCTTTTATTTTATTATAAAAACAGATGAAGCTGGTTAAAACTTTTTCTCAATGAACTATGAGTTACCATTTTAATATACAGCACTTAATGCATTTTGCACATTTAAAAGATCCTTATTAATTTATAACACAGAAATATGTAAAATCAGTATGATCTCTGGCAAAATAGATAAGTTTACTTTCAGCAACCCAGACCTCACCTGGCTCTGTTTTCCTCACATAAATCATTCATATAAAAGGGTCTAGTCACTTATTTACATGCGAAGATGAATGCAAATCATACTCTTCCTTAGTGTTTCAAACCATATTTTAGATTGTGAAACAAAGGAGGTTCCTTGCGAAATTATTTTCACACGTAGGGACAAGGAAGAAATTTTAAGAAAGGACTGCTTAAGTATTTCTAATTACACATAAGTAGGTAGTCTACATAAAAGACTGCTTCAGTTTCAAGGAATTATTTTATAATGGTTGTAAGTGATTGCTTTAAAAATTGCTTAAATTACACTGATTACAGGTATTATATATCAGGCTGGCCAAGAAGTTCCTCCTGTTTTTAAGTAGGAATAAGGCACACATTTTTCATTTTCATCAATAACTTATTGAACAACGTAGTATTCACCGTTTTGTTCCACTACCTTAGGCCATCTTTCAAGCAACTTTGTAACTGCATCTTCCCAAAATGTTTTGAGCAAAGAGCTGTTCCACGTGCTTTTTGCAGTCTTCCAGGGAACTGAATTGTTTTCCAATAAGAGAATTTTTTAAAGACTGAAATAAATGGGAATTCAAAAGTGCGATGTCTGGTGAACACGGTGGATGAATCAGAACTTCCCAGGGAAGCTGTAACAATTTTTTGCTTGGTTATCAAAGAAACATGAGGTCTTACGTTATCCTGATGTAAGACCATGCATTTTCTGTTGACAAATTCCGGATGCTTTTCATGGAGTGCTGCTTTCGGTTGGTCTAACTGGGAGCGGTACTTGTTGGAATTGTTTGGTTTTCCAGAAGGAGCTCATAATAGAGGCCTCCCTTCCAATCCTACCATCTACACAACATCACCTTCTTTGGATGAAGACCAGCCTTTGATGTGTTTGGTGGTGGTTCATTTTCCGTGCCCCAAGATCTTCTGTTCTACATTATTATAAAGTATCCACTTTTCATCAACTATCACAATTTGTTTTAAAAACAAAACATTTTGGTTAAGTTAGAGAGTCGTATGCAGAACGGTCAAGAAGGCTTTTTTTTTTTTTTTTGCTTAAGTTACGTGGAACCCAAACATCAAAGTGATCACCATAACCAAGCTGGTGCAAATGATTTTCAGTGCTTGACGTGGATACTTTGGGTATGCCGGCTGTGCCCTGCACGGTGCAACACTGACTGTTCTCAGGTAATGTCTCCATTTGATCCCCATCACCAGGAACTTCAACTGATCTACTTGACCGTGGGGCATCATCCAGTGAGAAATCTCCAGCATGAAACTTCACAAACCACTTTTGACACATTTGATCGGTTGCAGCACCTTCTCCATACACTATACAAATCTCTTTTTTGTACTTCAGTTGCGTTTTACATTTCTTGAAATAATAAAGTATAATATGCCAAAGATATTGCTTACTTTCTTTCATCTTCAATATTAAAATGACTACGTAAAAATTTACTAATCTTGATAATTTTTTTAAATGCATGCTGATATGACATCTGTCACAACACAATCTAAGAAAATTGTTTCGAATGAAATTAAAGACCACTAAACATTACTGGAGCCATCGTACAGGAAAAAACGAACGAACTTTTTGGCCAACACAATACAGTAATTAAATAGAAACTGGTTCTATTTTCTATTAAAAAAATTAATATCCAAATTACTCAACCAGCCAATTGTCACGTTTGTAAAGACTCCATTTTTTAAAGTAGCATTTTATTTATAAATAGAATGAGTACAACTGATATTAACTTACCACAGAAAGGAATTTTACAGGATAAAAATATAATCCATAATGAAATGCAAATAAACTTCCTAGCATCAAAAGAAGAACAGCATAAAATACAGGGATATCGACAATAGCTTGTCCAATCCAATATGCAGATGGCAAAAGACCTGAAAGTTTAAGCTGAGTATAAGCTTTGATCTAAAAATAAATAAAAGGAAAAAAATGGATTATACTTTTAAATATTTTGCAAACAAAAACTCTAGCAAATTATTGTAGAACTCTCAATTTCTACACCAACGACAAAAGTTTATATTCCGGGTATACAGGTAATACAAGCCCTCCTTAGAGCTGAATATAAATTCGATTTAGCATTTAACTTAGGTCACTATTTCCATCTGAGATGGAACGATTTCAATAAAATGTTCAGAACCAGATTACAGCAGTGCTGCTAAGAAACCAAACTAAGATCAAACGAAAGGTCACTGGGGTGAGAGCCGTGCAACAGTGATTCCACATCACAGCAGTCGAAACACGGCTGCTCGTGGGAACAGATGGAAGGGTGCACTCTAAGCAATAACGGGAACCTCACTTTTAAAAAATGACCTTTCTCAAAAACACTAATAAACTGCCAAGGACCCTCTGGGTTTATATGAGGCTTTCAGCTTATGTACAGATGACGCGTTTAAAAGCTTTTTATATATTACTGTGCAGCACATAAATGTAAGCTGTTATTGCTGCCACAGGTAAATAGCATTTTCATGAGTACTAAGAGGAACTTAAATGATGATAGTTTTTCTAACTTTCTAATGCTCTCTCATTACTTACTTTGAAATTTTTAAAATCTTTTACAAATCCAATGCCTAACATTTTTATTCAGTTGATTTCTGCCATCTATAAAAAAATCACCCCTAATAATAAAAAGTTATTAAATGAAAGAACTAGAATGAGGTAAGGGAATCATGGGATATAGAGTTAAGAAGAAGAGAAATGATTAAAAAAAAGGACAACTTTTATGTTCAATGAATTATAAAAACAAAAATATAAGTTCCAATGGAAGTATAAAAACATAAACTAGGTCAAATACTATTATTTTCGATAACCCAAATGAATACTTTTGTTATTCATACAATATTGGTGGGAATGTCAAACAGGACATCCACTCTGGGAAACAGTTTGACAATTTTTTATAAAACCACCAGTAAACTTTTAGTCACCTTACAACACAGCACTGTACTCCTGGGCATTTATGCCAGAGGCATAAAAACTTATGTTCACACAAAAACCTGTACACAAATGTTCACTGCAGTTTAATTCTTAATAGTCAAAAACTGGAAACAGCCCAAATCCACACCATGAAAAGTAACCAGCAACAAAACAGTGAAGTAATGATACATGCCAACTGGATGGATCTCCAGGGAATTATGCTGAGTGACAACAGCCAATCTTAAAAGAAAACATGTTGATATTCCATTACATCATTTTTGAAACATCAAAATTATAGAAATGGAGAACAAATGACTGATTTCCAGAGGTCAGGGAGGGGTAGGGTGGAGGGTGGGCTTGAAAAGGGCATCAGAAGGGACCCAGGGTGACAGGACTATTCTGTCTCTTGATGTCAATTCCTGGTTTTCTACTGGACTAGTTTCACAAGATGTTTTTATTGGGGTAAAGTGAATAAGGGTACATAGGATCTCACTGTATTATTTTTTACAACCTAATATAAATCTACAGTTACCTCAAAATAAAAATTGGAATTAAAAACCATTTAAGTGGAAACAAAAAAGAGAAAAATGCAATTGTCCAGTAAGTTTTACCTCTGAGTGGCAAAGATTATGGATAATTTTTATTTTCTTTATACTTTCCTATATTTTCTAAATTAGTACAATGAACATGTGTAACAGACAAATTGAATATATTTAAAAATATCTACTGAGACTCATGTATTACTTTTATAAGAGGCTTAACCTCATCATTAATCTCACGGTATAAATTAATTTAGACAAATTTGCTTCCACTGAACTAAGTAAAAAGAGACACAATGAGAACTTTTTGCAGAGGAGTAAGAAAGAGACAATTAGACTCTGAACTGTCAAAAGCTGTATAAGATCACCTGCATCTGCTTGGATGGACGATATTAAAAAGAAAAAGGAACAGAAAAGAAGGTGAAAGAATACTAAAAAACCTCTGTACACACTGCAATTTTTCCTCGGCCCTTGTGATGACAATCATTTTCCACCTTTTATCTTTATCACTTAACATCAAATGAAGTGCCTTGTACAATCAATACATTTCATTAAAGGTTAGATTGTGTGTGCCAATTAAGCACATAGGGCTCACAGTTCCCAGATCCACGAGTTAAACAAGATGAGTCAGCCTGGACACTATGCGAACACTCCCATCCTCCGCTTCGAAGTGGGTACCATAAAACTTACCTTACAATGTTGTAAGGATGAAAGAAGATAACGTCTAAAGGAGATGGCAAGGATTTGAGTAATAAATGATAGTTATTAGTACAAGGTGAGACAAATGTAGGTTTACAGTTGTTCTGAACAATAATTCAATAACAATACAAGAATAAACTCTGGGTTTCTGTACTCGCAACTGTAAACCTAGTTTGCCCTATCTGTATTACTGTAAGAAATAATAAATGTATTATACACCGTTCGCTTACTCCTGAAATAATAATTATACATAAGTCTTGCATTCATGCAAATATGTTAGTTATTCTTACGAGCAAACTATACCTGTAATTTTCTGAGTCATTACCTTATGATTCTCTGCGTTTTCCATGGCAAAGTAAGGCGGCATCGCTGTAGCAATGACTCCAAGTAAAGCTGCTTGAAAGTACAGCTCAATTTTAAAAACTATATCTGTAATTTCCTGTAAAAAACCACACAATAAGAAATGGAATTGAGAATCATCTGGTATCATCTTTTTTCTTTTTTGTTAAATTTATGGGGTGACATGGGTTAGTAGGGTCACGGAGGTTTCAAGTACACATGACTGTGATCCGTGATCTGTATACTGCACGACGTGCCCACCACTGACAGCTGTCGAAAAGACTGCCAGAACTCTGAACACACACACACATTAGGATAATCATCCTGGGCAGAGTCTATATGAAGAAACGGGTGGCAGAGTCAACCGGCAGTGAGCCACAGTGCCAGCTTCGCTACTTACTAAATAGCTGTAAGATCCTGAGCAAATCGCTGTACTTCCATTTTCTTGTATACAACACTGAATAGGACACATACATTAAGCTTCACCACTTACAGTAATAATTACATGAAAGGCAGTTAACATGTCCGCCAGTGGTCCTATGTGATGAACACGACTAGCTCAGAATGATCTTCGGTGCCTTCATTGGTTTGCCTAGACTATAAGCCAGCTGGGATCTTGGGGCCCTACTTCTCTCTGAAGGGCCCCAGACCAGCAGCTTCTTCTCCTGAGCAGGGGGCACTACAGCTGCCACAGAGCCCAAAGGTCCCTCGCTGTCCCCAGGGTGGTGCAGACAGCAAGCTTTTCCAAACAACCTTGTAAACACCTGGTGCCCAAATGCAAACACCTAAGAACCAAGTGCACTTTGTTACCTCTCACCCTCAACAAGGCCATTCCCTTGCCCTTGCTCTGTAAGATATACCCATGGGGCAGGGAAAATACTCTGCGCTAGAACGGAATAATTTGAATGTCTAGCAGATACTCTGGCCCTGGCACACTCGTTCATAGGACTATGTGGAAACAGTGCGTCTTGTTGACCCTGGCCTTCTGAGTTTTTATCAATAAAGCTAATTCCTTATTAATTTTTTTCAAGTATAACAAGATATTAACATTTGAAACATTCGGGTAGTAGACAATTGGTTATTTTCTGTAGGCTTGAAATATTTCACATTAAAAAAATAAGAAGGGATGATTTACAACTTTGTTGATTTCAGTATCACCTACGCACTAGTGACTCACAAATACTTATTTCCTATCCAGAAATCTCTCCAGATGGATACATCCAAATGCCTCTTAAATGCCCAGCAGGCACAAATGTCAGAAATCAGTAGATTCAGAACTGAAATCAGTATCTCCATTCTATCAAAACAAAAGAAAAATCTCTCTTCTGCCTATATTCTCAAATTCAGTAAATGATACTACCATACACCACATTACCCAAAATGATAAAAAATATAGGCTCCTTTCTTCTTCTCGCCTCACAAATTCAACAGTAATGAAGTACGCCATATATTTCTTTAACATCTTTTTGCCCCGTCGTTATTATTACTGCCCCTGAATCAACTCTCACACTCATCATCACCTCACATTTAAGCTATTTGGTAAAAGAATCTTCGATTTGATTTCCTTAACTTTCTTCCACTACAATTCTCCTCACAGAACTCCTTTGCGACCCTGATGTCAAGGAACTTTTTTAAATGTAAATTTAACTTTATTTTATCCCCATATCTATATATAGCTGTAACCAAAAAAGTACTAAATTTTGATGTGGTGTCCATTTAAAGACGGCAAAAGATTACAGCCAACTAAAAAAATGTTGGGGGTGTAGATTACACAGGCATAAGGCAGAAAGTAGATCACTGGTGAGCCGGTGGTGGAGGTGGGAGAGATCAGGAGTGAGTAACTAACAGGTACAAGGGATTCTTGGGGGAGTGATGAAACAGAAAACTGATTGTGCAATGGTTACAGAACTCTTCAAATGTGATAAAACCAACCACTGAGCTGTACATTTTAAATGGGTGACTTAGATGGAATATGATGTGCACACACGTCAATAAACTGTTAAGGACGGTATGGCAATAGAGAATAAAACACGCTATTACAGAAAGTTATTTGTCCATTTATTTCTCAATACATAAAAAAACAAAACATAAGAACTGAGAGAAAATGTTGAGCATTGTTCTGGAGACGAGTTAATTTTCATATTTGTGACAAACAGTACCACCTAGAAAAATTGTCTGGGTGACTTCTCAAGTTTCTTTCAATATCCCAGCTTCCAGACTTTAGACCAACAATATTCATTTCTAAATGAACTTAACTTTTCTCTGACTAACATAAAAAATACTACACTTACAAAAATATCAGTACCAACACAGAACACCTCCTTGATCCTGAAGCAAATTAATACTGAGGACTCCTAAACCCAGATGTAAACTATGCCCAACTCACACGTTAAGAAGACTAAGAGAGGTCAAAAGATGAGCTTCTTCACGTTTTGTTACTATCATTTATTTGGCTTTTAATACTTATTTTACACACAAACACATTTTAAGTTTGCTTACTTGAAAGAATGGGGTATTCCAGACCTGGATGCTTTCAGTCACATTTAAATGATAAAGGTAGTAGTTACTAATGATATTCATCAATACAGGTAAAGAATAAACCATAGTACCATTGAAAACAGCTGTGAAAACATAGTCCTACAATTTAAAAAAGAGAGACTTATTACACACCATATATAAACAGATACACTGTTGCTAGGTACCAGGGTTTTCTCATCCGCTAGGCTAATTCCCACTATCTGTACTGTCGGCTAGTCAGCAAAGCATAGAAATAATACTCACTGATAAAGCCACCCTGGTTTGGAATCTACAGATATTTTTAGTCTTTTAAATAAAAATATAACATAAAGTTAAATTCCTTTAAGCTTTATTTATTGGTAACCCATCAGAGCATCAAATATATTATAAATACTACTATTTCCAGAAGTAAATTCTAATTTGCAACTAATGGGGCCAAATCAGCAAAGGATTAATTTTAGAGGAACTATCTTAATCTTTTATAACTGTCAACTGGGTATTCATTCAGGTCCAGTGCCCTTACCTTGTCTGAGGACAGCACATTTAAAGCTGCGCTATGGGGAGCCGCAGATACATAGTCACTGCTGTTAAACATCGTCACCATTATGCTCTGGTTTGTGAAAAAGCTAATGAGATCACTGATATCTGAGTCTGGTATTAGAAAATAAGCAAATAATAAAGAATCAGTTCAAATGAGAAACATATACAGGCTTTTAATAACATTGGAAAGGCTCTCTCTCCTTTAAACAGTATTTTACCTTCATAAGCTAAGACAAGATTAAGAACACAAGCTCTGGAGTCAGTAAGCCTGGATTCAAATCCAAGTCAATATGTACATGGGCCATAGAAAAGAACCTGATAGAGTAACTGAAAATTTTAGCTGCTGCTGCTGCTGCTACAACTATTACTCACATTGAAATTCTATGTGTCATACCTGAAATTTGGTTATAGTTACAGTAAAAATCTGGCAGTTTTATGTAACAAGATAACCTGCAGGCTCAGAAAGGTAGAAGTCATGGTATGAAGTTACGTAACATCACTCCTTAGAGGATTTTCATGTGCTCTGAACAGACCAGTTTTATAAATGATGACTGCCTTAACTGCCTTAGAATATTAAAACACATAATCATCAGGTCTCCATCTATATCTTTGAATTGCCTGGAGCCAAGGAAAAAACTCTGATTCCTGTCTAAGGTTTAAATTCATACCAGCATGCCTGATGAATGAAAAATATTTCATTATCACAAAAGCCAGGGCTCAAGGAAGGACAAATGTGACTTTGAGAAAAGTGGAAACCAATCAAAGGAAAACACTATCAGTGACTAAGTAATATGGCGGGTGGATGAGGCTTAGCACCAAACCTGAGAGTCAGAATTGTGATCCTGGTGACACTACATTTATCCCTAACCTTGTGTCTTAATTGATCACTCATCCCCAGCTTGCCTGAGTGGCTCTGTACTTAGAGAAGAGAGCTATGTTACAACTAAGGGAACTGTATCACTTGTGATACAAAAAGCCTTGCAAGGAAGGTAAGATACCAACCAACCAATGTATGCACAGAAGCCAATGACGCCTTAGGAAAACATGGCTTTCTCTAGGACCAACAACAAGGCCAAAAAAAATATGGGATACATATGTAAGCAACTCCTGAAATACTAAAGGGACAGTTATATTTATACTAAATATAACTGAAGGGACAAAACTGAAGATACTAGAACTTTTGTGGATCAATTCAGAATGAACTCAAAGCAGAATGATTTGAGGTACATGTACAATTCCCCAAATACACAAAAAAGATCACAATATCAGAGTATAAGGCTCCATGCAGTACTATATTTTAGTTACATGAAATGTATATTAAAACCCAAAACAAGAATAATAAAAGAAAAAAATTATAAAGCATGACATTTTCTATCAAAAGTAATTTTCTATTACTAAATACATTTTCCTTCAAAAGAATAAAAGTTATATAATAAACTGAGAGCCATATTTTAAGAGTAATGATTTTAAGAGTAATTTATAATCATCTCCAGCTACGATTACTTTAACACTAGGCAAAGCTCTTCGGTTAACAATGAATTGAAAGAAAAGATACTAAAATAAAAGTGAAGTGCTGGGAGATGTTAAACCCCAAAGAGTTTAGGGGTACAGAAAGAATTGTATGAAATACAACTTTTAACATATTTGAGCACGATAAGCAAATGAAGAGGCTGCTGTTTTGCTGTAAGTTTGCCAGTTAGCTAGTCTTGACTTATAATCAAAGAACCTTTGTTCTTCAAGTGCCTGGGACCATTGTACAAACTATCTTTGCAGACGGAAGATGGTGAAGAACAATGGATCCCGTGTGAATAAAAGTCTGCATTAGGTTTTATGATTTTGACAAGCAGAATCTTGTGCCAGTTTTTTTTCTTTTTTTCACTTGTTCTATTTGTTGCTCAGGACATGTGTTTTAAAATTATTTTTCATATTTTACAACTATGTAGTAAGAATAATCAATAGTAAATCCAAAATAGCCACTGCAAATGTATTTTATTATAAATATTTACACCTAAGCTGCTTATTCTTAATTCTGATTTTCCAGAGAGCCCTTGAAAATTATGGTTATACTGCGTAAGTATTACATTCAGTAACTCTAAAGTGAGTGTTTCCAACTTTCGATATTTATTTTGCTCATCATAAACTTTGAGTGAAATATGCACGTTTCTTTCAGAATAGTGCTGCTACCATTAAAAAAGGAAACTATATGCCCTGGCTGGTGTAGCTCAGTGGATTGAGCGTGGGCTGGGAACCAGAGGGTCCCGGTTCGATTCCCCGTCAGGGCACATGCCTGGGTTGCGGGCCAGGTCCCCATGAGGGCTGTGTGGGAGGCAACCATACATTGCTGTTTCTCTCTCTCTCTGTCTCCCTCCCTTCCCCTCTCTCTAAAAAAATAAATAAATAAAATCTTAAAAAAAAAAGGAAACTATGATTATAAGCAATATAAATTAGAATATTTTTTAAACTGTCATCTCTACTTTAACCAAAATTTCACTTCTGTAATATATTGCTCAGCCTTAATAACGACATTCATTAACTTTAGATTTGTGCAGACACAATGTGCCTTTACCTTATACACATTCCTAAAATCCATACGTTGGCCCCATCTTCCCCCCTCACCCCACACCCCGACCAACACACACTCACAGACCTTCACACACTCTCACCAGTAGAGTTTTGGAGAAGCAGACTTGTTTTATATTTATGAGGTTTATCTCCGGGTTTTAGGAAATATAAGTCTGGAACAAGTTTGATGGGAACCACAGCATTTTTAAAAGAGCGATGCACCAAAAACATAAAAATCTGAACTGCAAAAAAAGTTAAAAGCAGAAGCAACCTGAAAGGAAAAAAAGATAAGACAGCTCAAGGAACATTAATATGTACATCTATTTTTAAAATCTTCTTTTACATGACAGTTAAAAGGTACTTATTTAAAAAAAATTAAAGGGAAAAACTTGTAAAAAATAGCTCTTGCAAGTAGAATTTCTACTCTCCAAAACTATCTCATGACAATATTCAACAGAAATTCAATATTTAATGACAAAATTAAAAGTTATAAAAGCATATTTTAGATCAGAGTTACCCTGAAATTTTTATAGGGTATATAAATACGCAGTTCCAGCTCTTAAAGAACCAGACATTATGTCAAATTTTCATCTCTAGTCTTTTACAGAAGCTATCTCCTGCCCTATCTCTATTCTACTTACTGTCCTTGTATTTTAAAAAATGTGTGATACAAAGATATTTCAGATACAATAAAAACATAGTGAAACTTTGAATGATTGATATCTTTGAAATTTCATCCTAATTGCAAAACGAAATATGCTAGAGTCAATTATAAGGATCATCACTTGCAGCTGACCCACCACATAACTCTATTACCCATTCAAAATGCCCTTCTGTCTGGCAGGCAGTCATCTGTCTATCTCATTGGGTGAAATAACTCCACACTATATGACGTAGGTAGGGAGAGCTTGGATTATCACGCTTAAATATATTGTCATTCTCAGAAACCCCATAATTTTTTAAAAACTCTTTCTTAAATTGTTGTAAATATACCTAAATCAGCATTTCCAAAAGCATGTTGCATGAAACTCCCGTTCCATAATAATAGGTGTTTTAAGTTAAAAAAATGAATGCTTAAGAAATGTCTGAATGCTATGATTTGGATTTGGGGCCGGTGAGTCTCTAGGGAAGTGTGGGGTTCAGAGGAAACCGCGGGGCAGTCCCCTCTCAGCCCGCCGGGCTGCACTGCTGTCCAGAGGAGGGGCTGCGTCTCTCTCTCTCCAACAGTTTTCCTTCGGATATTTGTGTTTCTACAGAGTGAATTTTTGAGAGCATTAGTGATGGTGAAATGTGAGTCTGTAGGCAAAAAGATTTCAGGGAGGACCAATGGGGTATGGTTCCCAGGAACAGTCACGATGTATCTGCTGCTTCGGGAGGGGGTATCATACCAGAAAGAAAAAGGAAGTACGTGGGCAAGTTTGCTTTTTGTACCCTATTGTAATGACAATAGAAAGATGTATTGCAGCTCTGGGCTTCAAGTGTCCTGTGTTTGTAACCATCTTTTTTGCTTTAATATTATTTTTCCTAAAGACACTCATTTTCCTACATCTTTTAAAACAAAACACAGCACACAAAAAAGACAAATTTGGAAACTGCACGTTAAATAAAGTTGAAGTAATTTCTTTACCATAGAACCTCTCCTGTGTTTTATTATGCTAATGAATAACTCTTGAAGAAAGGAAGTATAAAATATCTCCTAAATGCACATTTGACCACAGAACAACTTTTTGCTGCGAACTGAATGCGTCACCCTCCCCCCAAATTCATACATTGAGGCCCTGACCTCTAATGTGATAGTATTTGGAAATGAGGCCTGTTGGAAACAGTCACCTAATAGGGTTAGATGAGGTCAGGAAGGTGGGGGCCTCACGCAGAGACACCAGAGGGCGTGCTCTGTCTGCGTCTCTTTTTCTGCAGGTGCACAGAGTTCATGCGGGCTCCACAGCGAGACGGTGGTCCGTGTGCAAGCCAGGAGGGGAGAATCCTCACCAGACACGGACCATGCTGGTGCCCTAATCCGACTTTCTGCCTCTAGAACTCTGAGATGATAAATTTCTGTTGTTCAAGCCACTCACTCCAAGCTAAGTAAAGATACTTCTACTGTTTTTCAGGATATGAGAGTAGTGTTCAAATAAACTGAAACATGTATTTTCTTTCAGTAATGCTGACAGGAATATATCAGATATTTATTTGATACTGGATAAATTTGGACAAAAAAGTAAGTGAATTCAACATATTTCAAACACATAACAAAACTCTGATTCTTGATTAAGTTTTATTTCTATTGCTATTTTGAATCTAACAAGATAGGAGTATGGTATGTGAAAGTATTTAATAGCATTTCCAAATAATTCAATGCCTAGCACCCCAGCGCCACATGGGAACCTAACAGAGAACCGGAGAGCTAAGTGAAAGGATGTCACTTAGATCCCTGTTCTACCAGCTACAGAGCATCCTTCATATTTCAGTTTCTTCATCTAACGAATGGCGATAAAACTTATTCATCCTGCTGTTTACTAATAAATATTAGTAACAGATGCAAAATAATTATGAAAAAGATAAAAACAGAATAAAATTTTAAAACAGAGAGAGTAACTCAAAAATTTTACACAATTAGAGAATATTATTTGTCACTCCCTCATTTTATAAGACAGAAAATGTTAGTTAAAAAAAATTGTAAGGCTCTAACAGTGTTTGATGAAATTACCATAGTGTATTTTTCTCTCTGACATATGAAGTTACAGTTTTAATATTTCAAAACTACAGAGATTATTTACATATGTCTACGTTTTAAAAATGAAAATGGTAAACTCATTTGCATCCTTAAAAAAACAACTTATCAGGTAAAAGTGATATACTCACACTGATCGCACCGATTTGCTTTCACGTTTCAAGGTAAGGAAATGGAACTTTGCTATGGTATGCACCTGCTGCTTCCAAAGGCTCATGGTGCTCACGAGGGAAGCCTTGGTTTCAGAGAGAATGAGTAAGCTCTGCTCCATCGCATCGAAAGATTTTGAATCCACGTCTTCCTCAAGTGGCTGCTGAGTAAATACACTATAATCTATTCGCCAAGACAAAATAAAAAGATAGAAAATTATGATATATTCCTTAAAAACATGAACATCTTTCTGAAGCATGTGGGGAGTTACTGGTGATGGAAGGAGATTTGACCTGAGGTAGCGAACACACAATACAGGTGATGTATTATAGAACTGTATACCTGAAACCTGTATAATTTTATTAAGCAATGTCACCCCAATAAGTTCAATATAAAAAATAAGTAAATAAATAAAGAAATACACATATGGCAGTGATGTAGGTCAAATAGAACCCTCATATACTTTGGCAATACTATTAAAACTGAACAGATGCATAGCTTACAACCCAGGAAATTCTATTAGGTACAAACCCAACTGAAATATGTACATATGTTCACCAAAACACATGTAGAAGAATATCCTGGAATAGCACCATGTCTAGAATAGTTATAAACTGGGAAGAAATCAAAAGGCTATCAACAGGTGATGAATAAATAAGTTGTGAAATACTCCTGTAATTAAATAGTATACAACAATGAAAGTAAACAAACAACTGTTCAAGTACAGTAGTATGAATCTTACAAATATAACATTAAGTAAAAGAAGTCAAACACAGCCCTGTCTGATGTGGCTCAGTGGTTTGAGTGCCGGCCTGCAAAATCAAAGGGTCGCCAGTTCAATTCCCAGTTAGGACACATGCCTGGGTTGCAGGCCAGGTCGCCAGTAGGGGGCATGCGAGAGGCAACCACATATTGATGTTTCTCTCCCTCCCTTTTTCTTGCCTTTCCTCCCTCTAAAAATAAATAAAATATTAAGAATAAAAAAAGAAGTCAAACAGAAAAGAGACATGCTATGAGTGATTCCATTAGGCCAAAAACAGACAAAATTAATCAAGGAGGAATAGAAATCACGATGTTATTTTTATAACAGTGATTTGACTTCAAACAGATAATAACAGTAATAGTTAAGATGGAAAATGAGTTCAGTATGAGAGCCACAAGAACTTTTTAGATTTATGCTAAATTTAAAAAATTAGTAAACATTAAAATTTTTAAGAGTGGAATGAAATAATGCATAAAATAACATTTACACACAACCTGGCTATTCTGGTCTCCTGCCAAATCAACAGCGCAAATGAATGACTTAGTAAGATGAACAGTCCAATCCTTCTCTTCCGATTCAGTGAACGAATCAACTTAAAAACAGGTGCTCGATATTGTACATCACAATCGTGGTGTTCAGCAAGCACCGATTCACCTTCCATGAATTTGATAATACACTAACACTTAAAAGTAAAGCAATTAAAATCGGCCAAACTAAAGGCAAGCTGATGTTAAAAGTCAGGTTATTTTTTATGGTGGACTTAAAGGTACTACGGAAAAAAAGCCGTAATAACTACATAGAACACATCCTTCTTAGTTTCATCCCTGCCACTCAAACACTTGTAAAAACGACTTCACATACCTCAAAGTACTTATGTAGATGCACATGTACAAGTGTCTTCTCCATCTAATTCTCTCCCATTGTCCGAATTACCACAAACATATTCACTGATAATGCATTCTACATCCTGACTTTTAACCTCCGTAATTTCCTCTATCCCACACCTTTATCTCCGCTCAGTTTCATCAAACCGGGTGTATACTCAAGCTTAAGATCTTGTTATCTCTCCAACTGCATGAGATCCAACATTTCTATGTGAAATTTCCCTCTGACTATGATCTGATATTATGTCCTCGTCATCAACTCGACTTTTCCACTGTCTCCAGGTTGGAGGGCAGCGTCCCTGTTCCCTTGTCGCCCCTGACCTTTGGCTGCGCCATCCTGCCGCTTCAATCATTACAAGTCTCCTAACTCACACTCTCGCCTTAAACTACACAGACTTGGCTTCGATCTTGACCGCACCACTGAAATGGCTCTTGTCAAGGTTACCGCTGGCTTCCACACTACCACATCCCTCAGTGTCCCCTATTTTACCAAAAACATCTCTTCTGTTCTCATCTTACTCTTCACAGCAGTCAACACGTAACTGCCCACTTCCTCTTTCCTAAAAGGCCATTTTGTCTTGGCTTGTAACATCTTTTCTGACTCCTTCTTAGTTAGCCCCTTTTGGTCCTTCGTTGCTCAACCTCAGGGCTTGCTCCTCTACTCTTATCTATACTCTCTACCTAAGTGATTCCACTCAATCCCATGGCACCGCTTATATATGAGTAACTCCAGAATTTATATTTTTCACTTAGCTCCAAGTATGTTAACCCAACTGCCCACTCTACATCTCCACTTGTATGTCTAATAAGCACCTCAAACAATAAAGCCAAAATTCATGCCTAAATTCCCTCTTTCCACAAACCCGGTCCTTCCCCATTCTCAGAAAATGGTAATTCCATTCCCAGTTCTCAAGCCAAAAGCTAGAAATTATTCTTGGTTCTTCCCTTTCCCCAACTCCTAACACTTAATCCCTGAGCAGTCATCACCAGCATCACTACTATAACCCGAATCTGTTCATGTTTCTCTATTTTCACTACCATCTGAGTCAAAGCTAAATTTTCTAACTGGTCTTCTTGCTTCCACACTTCCTTTACAATCCCCTCATTATTCAACAACCATCATTTACTCCTTTGCTTTGAAGTTCTCTGATAGCCTCCCACTGCACAAAGAAAACCACCCAAATTCTTTTCCAGATGTTCAGGGATGATCTGGGCCCTTGCCTACCCCTCTGACCTTCTTGGCTCACTAAACTCCTTCCATGGTGTCCTTTTTCAGTCATCAAAGACACTCAACTCTTTCCTCAATTAACACCTTTGCAGTTAGCAGTTCCCTTTATCTGGAAAGCTCTGCAATAAAATCTTCACCTGGATTCTTCTTGCCTTCCAGGGCTATTTAAGTTTCATCTCAACAGAGTCCTCCCTGACGATGCAATCTAAGTTATCCGTCTCCCAAGACCACCCTATTATTTCCTTCATAACTGCTATCACTATTAGTAAATACCGCAATTACTCATTTACCTGTTGATTTCAGCCCTTTCTTCCCTAAAACACAAATTTCACATGCGTATATAACTACTTGTCTTACTTGCCATCTCTCTGGTGCACTGCCTAAATGTTTTGTTACTTTTGTTTTTACCTGCTTGGTCAATTTCTGCTTCAACTTCCAGCTTTAAGAATACATCTTCCAAAGTTGTCATGGAAACACCATAAGAAATAACACCCAAACTTGAATGCATGTCTAGAGCAGAAAATAAACCTAGAAGAGAATATGACAGAATGTTGTGTAGTTAAGCATACTATCATGAATTATTCTAAAAACGTTCTTTAAAAATAGGATATGGCTAAATGTACTCCGCTGGCACAGTGGTTCTCAAACTTTCTGGTCTTGTGACCCTTTTAAATTTTTATTAATTGGTAAGAACTCCAAGGAATGTTTGTTTATAGAAATATATCTGTTAGATATTTATCATATTACCAATTAAAGGAAACATTTTACAGACAGAATGACAGGCAGAGTATATTAAGTTGGCAATAGGTACTTCAATCCAGTTAATGATTTTGTTTTAATTCTTGAAAGAAACCAATTAACACAAAAAATTTCTATCTGATTATGAGATGAACGCTATGGAAATTCCGCACATATATGCACATTAATAATATCCTTTCAGTTCTTAAGAGATCCCTAAAAAGATATAGGAGACTGAGTTTGAGTTCCTCTCTCATTATAAAGTGGAAAACTAGGGCGACAATTAAAATAATTCAGTGGTTTACCACACAATCATGGATTTTATTTGAAACCAAGAAAATGGAAAAGAACTTGAGGACATACACAATTATATGCATGTATGTATGTGTGTGTGTGTGTATACACACATGTATGTGCACAAATATCTGTACATGTGTACACATACAAGTAAATGGAACAATTTCTTTCTTGACAACAAAGCAAACACAATTATTTACTTAAGTTAACATACTAGTTCCAGTTTCTTGCATGCCGTTTGTGAAAAAAGAAACATGTTAGCTAGTAGTATTTCTGATTTTTTAAAGCAAGATAAAGCAGAAGCGGATTATTAACTCTGGCCACCTGGGAGCATGTAAATACTACAGAGAACAGTAAATAAGGTAAAGCAAGAATACCTATTCCCAATGCAAGGTCCTGGTTTAACAACCAAGAAATTGAAAGTAATACCTGAAAATTTGTCCATGTCCTTTAAAGGCAAGCTATACACAAGTTGTTGGTCATTTTGTTGTAATAAAGTAGCTCCAGGTATATGTTGTTTAACAAGCGAAGAGAGAGATTCTGTGGCACAGTATCTGTCTATGTACATGCTAGAAAAAAACAAAAACCATAATTTTTTATGGTTACTCAAGAAATAACCAAAAGTAAACTCTGAATGCTTTAAATTAAAGTGAGTGCAATAAAAATGGGCCAAAGCACATTATGGCAAGCCCTAAATATAATAACAATAGACCAAGAATATAATATAGAATAGAGCTAATAAAGAACGAATAGATACCTCAGGCGGTAGCCAATCCCCCATTTACTTTTGAGAAACATTGAGGAACCAACACATTTCAACATTCCTTGTGATATGACAGCTTTCCTATCTGCAAACAGAGATTTGCATTTCAATTTTTAGGTTAGTAACAGCATTAATAATTGGCATTCATATTTTATGGATTATCATATGAGAACCAATGTACTACCTGGTAAGATTATCACAACCTGATGAGGAAGACACTAGATAAGCATCACCTGTTTTTCAGATGAGTCCACTGAAGCAGTGAGAAAATACACAATCTGCACACGTTTCCCACATTAAATGACAAAGCCATGAACCGTACCCAGGCCATCTAACTCTAGAGTCTACTTTCCTAAAACCCCAAATACCTGTCTCTTCCTAAGACTTACTAACATTTTCAGGATTTCCTTTTTAACCAAAGGTAAAAACAATAATAAAAAGGCAACAAAAATAAAATATTAGTTTTTTTAAAAACAAAGATACTACTGAGAAAATGAATGGCATGCCAAACTTTTATGACTATATTATAAACAGAAAGATGCTGCTCTAAAATTTCAAACTCCTGGATCTTGCCACAGTTGTTAAAATCACGTGTTGGATTTTTTGTTATCCATATGTTTGTATTGAGAACCATAGCGCACCTAAGACTATTATTATTAGAAAGGCCCACTTACAATGTTGGTTCTTAACTGGTGTCTGGAAACCTGGATTTTAGGAGTGTTGCCACCAATCCCCAAACAGAGGAGGGTGGCTCACTGTACATAAACCTCACGAACAATGTAGAGTACATTTAACACCTGCTTTTGTTCTGGGGGTCTGTAATGTGGGTGTGCGCTAGGTAGAGGGGCCTATGCAACCATTTGAGTCTTAATGAGCTCCCCCAGTAGACATTTCACACATGTCCTTAACAATTCATGGCTGGACAAATTAAGAATATCCTATGTGACTCCGCTAGGAGAGGATTCTCGGAAGTTTGTGTCCGGTGTCCTCCAGACTTTGCCCTGTGTGCTTTTTCAAGGTGCTGACTTTGCTCTGTGCCTTTCGGCTTCACTGTAACTAACTCGTACGCAGGAGTATGACTGCGCTGACTCTCATGAGTTCTCCGAGCAGATGATTAAACCTTGAGTAGTCCGAGAGCCTCTCCAACACAAATCTATGTCATTTAATAAAATTCGCTCCTCAAAATTTGGCCTCTCTATGTCCAATCTCCCTTTTGGCCCCATGACCTTACCCTTCAGAGATAAAGTAAAAATCTCACCAGCAAGAATGTCAGCTTCATCCATGAAATGAGTACTAAACACTGTAACTCGATTAGATTTTCTGTATTTTAGAAGATTCCAAACAATATGACGAGAACAGGGGTCCATTCCAGCTGTTGGTTCATCTAGCAATAGTATCTGTGTGAAACAGGGTAGAGGGCCGGGAATCCTCATGAAAACTAAAATACATAAAATTCATATGGACTGAAAAGTTTCCCCATTTCTAATTATTATTTCCAATCGGAAATCTATTAGATCTGAGTTTTTCACTCATATGAGCATAGATTTTAAAAATTATCAGTTTGGCATATGAATGTTTTCCTTGGGGTTTAATTATAAAAGGCTCATGTCTATCATACATATAAATGTACTAACAATCAGATAAATAAAAACAAAACATCAAGCATACTGCTTTTATCTGAACAATTAAATTCTGTAAATATAT
This sequence comes from Micronycteris hirsuta, assembly GCA_004026765.1. Taxonomy (NCBI): domain Eukaryota; kingdom Metazoa; phylum Chordata; class Mammalia; order Chiroptera; family Phyllostomidae; genus Micronycteris; species Micronycteris hirsuta. Next base: position 40,276 of record PVJI01007046.1, read on the forward strand.
CAGAGGCTAATTAGAGAAATATGTCCTATATTAGTTCAAGGGAAGCAATTTATTTTATGCTTATTTTAAATTTCAAAACCTCGTGGTGAGGGGTGGGAGAAAGATAAATGAACATAAGCCAGAACCCAGGGTCATCCCCGAACTGCAGCAGCAAGGGCAAAAGTGAAAGGAGGGTCGGGACCAACAGCTCTCCTGGCTGCAGGCATGCACACGGCAGCTTTCTGGGGCCTTGCAAAGCAGTGTATCAACTAGTTCTGTTTCTACAGGACAGAGAACAGCACAAAAGAGACACATACGCAATTAAATCAGAAGGACAGTGAAGAATTAAACGATTCCTTTGATTTTGTTCTATTTCAAAAATTTCATTATGAGCTATTATAGACACATGGAAAATTGTAGAGAATAATAGAACAGTACTGTTATAGCCACCAGAGAAATTTAACAAATGCTATTTCTGGCCATATTTTCCTCATCTTTTTTTAAAGAAACAAAATGGTGTAGATATAACTAAAGGCCATCCTTCCCATTCCTCTTCCTAAAGGTGGACACTATCGTGAAGATGCTATGTATCTTTCTGACTACAATTTTAAAACATTATTACTACAATTACATTTATAACATACTGTATTTTATGTATGTTTAAATTTTGTAATGTGTGTGTATATATCTTCCTACAACCTACCTTTTTTCTCATTTAACAACTTAAAATGATCTCATCAGTGGCAATAATATTTGTTTACCTTTGGGTTCCCAAGAACAGCAATTCCTAAAGACAGTTTTCTTTTCTGACCACCACTTAACTTTTTAGCTTGATTATCTTTGATAGCTTGCATGTCTAAATCCAGTAAAACCTTCTGCACCTGTAAACATAAAGCATGAACAATGTTATTTTTTAAACCACACAATTTACATAATTATCAATATTAGTTTCTGTTTTCCAATTTTACTGTCAATTTTTAAAATGTTATTTTAATATAGAATTTAATTTTGACAATATTCATATATCATTTTGAAATAACAGATAAAAAGATCCCTGCTGGAAAGGTCTGTTTTACTTTTGTGTGAGTTCTTGGGTACTGGGGAAGAGAATCCATGCAAAGGCTGCAGGTGTGTGTACATGAGTGTGCAGGAAGACGAGGGTGATGTGAAAGAAATACCTATATACTAGTAGCCTCCCAATAAAACGACAATTTTATGTGTGCGAAAACTTTTACTTAAAATTCTAATTCTTTGTAATGATTTTGTTTATTGACTCAGAGCAGGTTATAAAAAGATTTATTATGCAAGTTACTATAAAAGGTTATTGATTTACAGGAAATAAAAGCAAAGGTTTCAATATGAATAACATACTTCTTGTATTATATTATTAGCTGGTATTCCTTTGATTGAAGCCAAAATGGATAAGTTTTCTTCTACTGTCAAAATATCAAAGTGTATATCTAACTGTGGACAAATGCCAATCATTTTTCTTGCTTCAAACATTTCGTCTATTTCTGAGACACTGTGTCCATATATCGATGCAAACCCTGAAACCAAAATATATCTTTAAATTCATATTAAGTATTAAAAAGCATACATGCTTTGATATATACTAATAATCTCCAATTACTTAAATGTAGTAGACATATAAGGTAAGAATTAATTAACATAAATTTGGAAAATACAATGCACCCTCATTTTCACACTGTTGATTTTCTCCCACTTAGATTCAATCCCATTTTCCCTCATTTTCAGGACACAATACACAGTAGAAAGATCAAGGAACCAGAAGTTTAACTGGCACATTATTTACGCTTTCATTCTAGTAACAGTTTTCCTTCATTCTCAGGCATTATACAATAGTAGAGAGAACAGAGAGATATAAATATTCCCCTAATAACTAGCAGAGTGATCTTGAGAAATCATTTAATCTGAATTCCAGCTTCTTCTTATATAAACTTAATACAATACATCCCTCTCAAGAGTTGTTAAACCAATGTGATAATGTATGTAGGATCATAACAAAAATCATGTATCTTATAGGAATGTAAGATATTAATACCACCATGAGAGAGGGACATAATTATGGATAAGCAACAAAATTTTAGTAAACTACATTTAAAAAGACGCAGAGTTGATACATGGAAATTTGGCCCTTTCTTAAGAATATTGACTTTAAAGTAAAATATTGTATTGCCACTCTCTTTGCTTATTGTGGAAATATGGAACTGCCATGTTGAATTCTTACCTATAGGGCAATCACATATAACAATTACATGTTTGAGGTATTGTTCTTAAAATTCTAATTTAGGAAATCATATTGATATGTTCTTTCCTTTTGAACTAGTATTGTATAATTAGAAATCTGTGTCTATTTTCTCAACCTGAAATGTCTATAAGTCTCATTTAACATCTAATTACTGATTTATCCTTCCTTGAAAATGAAAAATCAACACTCACACAAAATATCTGATAAAAATAGGTATAAAATTAGAACCTTTTTACTTTATTAAACATGACTGAATCATCTTTTACTTCCTACTGAAAAACAAATGTGTATAACACAAAAAAAGATAAAACACCTTTACAGACACAGAAGTTGGTCCCAAATCCTTGACAAAAATCAATCAGTACATATTTCAAGGATAATTATGCTGTGACTGACACCTTAGTTAGTAATACGAATAAAACATGTCAGAGATTTTTTTTTTATGTCAGAAAACTCTCACCATCAGAAGGTGGGCACAGTCCACAAAGAATATTCATCAGTGTGCTCTTTCCTGTTCCACTGTGGCCAAGTAATGCAGTAATCTGACCCTCATATATATCAAATGACAAATCTAGTTCAGAAAAAAAAAGAGATTCAAATACAATTTTTATTTCTGTTGAGCTATACAAAATAATTCATAGTACTTGAGCAATCTTGAAATAAGTTGATAAATTTAAAACCACATTTAAAGTTACCAGCATACTTAAGTGTATAATATTTAATATTATTGCATAACAATTCTTTGTTAGAGTCAATAGTATGAACAATAAGTAATAAAAAATAAACTTATTTTTTTTGTTACACTGATTTAGATGGTGTACAAAATATTGGGGGTAGGTCTGTATACCTAGTCTTGGGAATTTCCAAGGGAATTAAAACTGATCAACAAACAAAAGTTTGTTCCCAAGGATATTTATAGGTGTGTTCAATATATCGGCGAAAAATCTAGACACTGACCAATAGCTTGGGAACAGCTAAGTTAATACCTGAATGGTTTAATATAAATAAAGAAATACAGAACAAAAAAATGTCACTGGATGGATGAATCAATCATTGAAGGAAGACATAAAACAGGGATCTGAAAACCCATTTTCAAATACAGGGGTGGGCAAAAGTAGTTATGTTGTGAGTACATAAAACAGTTTATTTTTGTCTATGAGTTATTATATTTGTATTATACTGTAAATTACTTTTGTCTATCACTGCAAATACAGCCTTTCATTTAATGAAGGTGATCTGGAATTTAGTACCTCTAGAGCTGCAGACCAGAAGCAAAAATGCGTCCTCTTTCAAAGATGACATTATCCAGTGCATCAAATTATCTCTGTAACTATTCATACACAATATGTAGCACTTAGCCAAAATTAATCAGGTAGAAAAAGGCAAGGTAAGACCAAAAACCAATAGAAATAGACTTAGGGGTGATTTAAAAATCACATGGTATCATGTTCACAAGAGAATGCTGGCAAAGAACTAAAAGCTATGTAAAAGAAAAAAGTGGGACGATAATAACTATAAAAGATAAGTGAAAAAGATTTCGGAAGATAGTTTAGCAGATTATACCCAACTATAGCGAGCAATAAGAAAAATCAGGAGAAAATACCTGGACTATAGCACAGAGAGACAGAAGCATAAAAAAACTCAGGAAAGAGAATAAAAGACAAATGGGATAAAAATGAAAAGTCCTAGCATGTAATAAAAAACAGGGAGAAAAAAGGGAAAACAGGACAGAAGCAACTGAAAAAGAAATGGCTGAGAAGTCTCTAAAACAGAGTGAAGACATCGGCCTCAGACTGAAGAAGCGCCATACAGCCAAAGCAGAATAAATGTGAAAATAAAACAGAATAAACAACGCATTATTATAGTGAAACTGCTGAAAACCAAAAATAAACAATGAACATCAATCAGTCACAGTAATTGGATAAATGCAAATGAAAGCATATTAACATATTATTGAAATTAGTAATTAGATAAATGCAAATGAAAGCATATTAACATATTATTGAACTCCACCACAACAGCTAGAGTTAGACGAGCTGACAATACCAAAGGCTGGTGAAGATGTACAGCAAGTGGAACTGTCAGACCTTCTGGCCAAAAGGGCACCAACTTTAGAAAAATGTTCGAAGTCCTCATTAAAGTTAAACATACACTCATGACCTAGAAATTCTACTCAAGTACAGTCATGCACTGTTTAATAGCGGGCGTACACTCTGAAATGCACTGTGTGGCAGCTTCGTCATTTAGTGAACACCGCAGAGCGTACGCACTCAAAGAGCTACACTCTCATACAGCTGGCAACGCAGTAGGCTTGTTTCACCTGTATCACCACAAAAACAGGAGTAATGCTACAATGGTACAGTGGCTACTATGTCACTAGGTGATAGGAATTTTTCAGCTCCATTTGTAATCTTATGAGACTACCTTCATATATGTGGTCCATCATTAACCAAAACATCACTGCGTGGTGCATGACTGTATTAAGAAAGAAAATAAACCTTTGTATATTCATACAAAAGAAAACTAGACGGCAATGATAAAGAACAAAGTGCTATGTCATAAAGCAAAATGGGTAAGTCTCTTAGACATAATACTGATTCCACTAATAGGAAATTCCAGTATAGACAAAAGTAATCACAGTGCTAGACCTCAAAATGAATAGTGGCTATATCTGGGGGAGGACAGTATTGATTGGAAAGGGGCATAAGCAAACCTTTGGTGTGCTAGAGATGTTCTCTATCTTTATCTGGGTAGTGAGTATATTGCTGCATACATTTGTAAAACACTCACCAAACTGTACACTTAAGATTTTGTATTTTGCCCTGGCTGGTGTAGCTCAGTGGATTGAGTGCGGGCTGGGAACCAAAGGGTCCCGGTTCGATTCCCAGTCAAGACACATGCCTGGGTTGCAGGCCAGGTCCCCAGAGAGGGCCATGTGAGGAGCAACCACACATTGCTGTTTCTCTCCCTCTCTTTCTCCCTCCCTTCTCCTCTCTCTAAAATAAATAAATAAAATCTTAAAAAAAAAAATTTTGTATTTTGCTCTGGCTGGTGTAGCTCAGTGGATTGAGCATGGGCTGGGAACCAAAGGGTCCCGGTTCGATCCCCAGTCAGGGCACATGCCTGGGTTGCAGGTCAGGTCCCCTCAGTGAGGGCCATGTGAGAGGCAACCATACATTGCTGTATCTCCCTCTCTTTCTCCCTCCCTTCTCCTCTCTCTAAAAATAAATAAATAAAATCTTTAAAAAAAATGTAAAAAAAAGATTTTGTATTTTATTAAGTTATAATGTAAGAAAAAGAAAGTTAAAAAGTTAACAATATTTTTAAAAGTTCAAAATATTCAACAAAAGTAAAATCAAGAAAAGTAAAGAAAAACATAGGAAAAAGGAGACAAACAATAACAAAATAATAAGATAAATGATTAAAACTCAAGTATATCTCATTAAATGAAAACGTACTAAGCATTCTAATTAGAAGAAAAGGATCTTCAGATCAGATTTTGAAACTACAATGACAACTATACAGTACTTAAGACACCTTCAAAAACAGATTGAAAGAAAAAGGGTGAAAAAAGATGTTTCATAAAATCACTGGACTAAAGGAAGCCCTAACTCTGAATATATGAATATACAAGTATATGTATCTAATTGCATGGTCTGAAAAATATGTAAAAGAAAACAATGACAGCCCTGACTGGTATGGCTCAGTGGGTCGGGCATCATCCCACAAACCAGAAGGTTGCCGGTTCAATTCCCACTCAGGGCAAAGCCTGGTTTGTGAGCCAGGCCCCCATTCCCGGTTGGGGGGCATGTAAGAGGCAAGCCATTGATGTTACTCTGACCCATCAATGTTCCCTCTTCCTCCCTCCCTTCCCTTCTCTCTAAAAACAAATTCTTTTAAAAAAAGACGTTTTTTAAAAAAAGCAATAGCAGAAGTACAAAAAAATAGACAAATTCACAATCATAATTGAAGATTTTTATTTTTTATTTATCTCTCTCAATAAATGATAGAAGTATTCCCACAAAAGATAAATTGGTAAACATACAGAAGATCTCAAAAACACAACTAATCAACTTGACCAGTTATGAAACACCATACACAACTGCAGAATACGCATTTTGTGCCAGTGCTCACGGAACATATACAAAAACTGACCCCATGTTGGGCCATCTAATCCCAATAAATTTCAAAAGGCTAAAAATAAATAATAATGCTATATTGTCAGACTAGAGTGGAATTATGTGAGATAAATATAATCATATACTTAAAAATCAAAACATAAATAACCCATTCAAAAAAATTACAGTGAAAGTTAGAAATATTTAAAACTGAAAAATAATGAAAACACCTGTTAAATCTTGTGCACTGCAGCTAACGCCATGCTTAGATGAAAATTTACATATTTAAAATGCATCATTATAAAATGATCTGTGTCTATCTCAAGAATGTAGGGGAAAAAACAGAATTAAATGTAGATTCAAAAACAAAAGAAAGAGAAAAAAATTAGAAAAGAGAAAACAAATAAATAATACAGAGGATCAACAAAGGCAAAAGTTGGTTCTTTAAAAAGATTTTTTTTACTGATAAACTGCAAAAGAAAGAAAGAAAGAAATAAAGGCAGGAAGGCAGGCAGGAAGGAAGAAAACAAGTCCCAGGAATAAAAATGGGCAGATTACTATAGATCCTACAGACCTCAGTAATGTGAAAACACTTTAAACAAGTTTTGGCAATAAATTTGAAAATAATAAAATAATAATACATTTGAAAATAATAATTATTTTTATAAAATAATAAAAGTTTTTGGCAATAAATTTAAAAATAATAAAATTTGAAAACAATAAAGCTATCTAGAAAAATCAGTATATGTTGGGCCAGTGGTTCTCAAGTAGGGGTTGGGGGATTAACATTCCCCCTTCAGCTCCCACCCAATTGCCAAAAGCATCTGGGAACACCTGAAGACATTTCTGGTCGTCACAACTGAGGAAGAGGGAGGCTGCTGTGGGAATATAGCAGTTAGAGACCAGGGATGCTGCTTGCGCTTGTAAATTTTACTGTGTGTCAATTTGGCTAGAGCCATGACACCGAGCTGTTTGGTCAAACACTAAAGTAAATGTTGCTGCGAAGGTATTTTATAGATGTGATTAACATTTACAGTCAGCTGACTTTCAGTAAAGAAGACTAGCCCTGACTGATGTAGCTCAGTAGATTGAGTACGGGCTGTGAACCAAAGGGTCACCAGTTCAATTCCCAGTCAGGGCACATGCCTGGGTTGTGGGCCAGGTTCCCAGTGGGGGCCACGTGACAGGCAATCACACATTGATGTTTCTCTCCCTCTCTTTCTCCCTCTCTTCCCTTATTTCTAAAAATAAATAAATAAAATCTTAAAAAAAAAAATACCCACAGTAACACTGGTGAACCCCATCCAATCAGTGGAAGGCCTGAAGAGCAAAAACAGGTTTCCTGGAGAAATCTAACTCAATATTGTAGCACAGATTTCCTCTGAAATCTGTCTGAGTTTCCCACCTGCCTGCCTGCCCTATGAATTTTGGACACAAGACTGCAACTTCAACTACTCCCTGAGTTTCCAAGCTGCCAGCTTGCCCTACAGATTTTAAAGTTGCCAGAAACCACAATCATATGAACCAATTCCTTAAAAATAATTTCCCTTCTTCCCTCCTGCCCTCTCCCATCCAGTTCACTTGCTCTCTGTATGTGTGCATACAGCTTTATATATTCTGTTGGTTCTGAAGAAGGCAGACTGACAAATTGCTATACATCCTACAATTCACAGGACAGCCCCTCACAAAAAAGAATTATTAGATCCAAAATAGCAGCAGCGGTGAGGTTGAGAAACTCTTTGTAGGTCAAAAGAAAAAAAAAAAAGCAACCAACCCATAAACACATGCATGATAATAAAAAGAAAATGGACAAAGATTTGTTCAAAGAGTTGAATGTTTTTCATCTTGATATTACTTTTTTCTTGTACTACTTTGATATTAGTTTTACTCTGAATATTAATCACATAAATAAATATAAGTATCCCTAAAGGAAAAAGAGAAAATTGTGATAAAGTTGTTTAAATCTCCCACAAATTATGCAAATTGTTTTTCCATTTGTACTTTAATACTGTGGACTGAATAATAAGAAAGCTACTTACTTCTCAAAGCCTCCACATTTTCACCTTTCTTTCTATATGTCTTCTGAATACCACTGATTCTGAAAAACACCATGTTCTACTTTTAAGTATTTAAAGCAATTTATAAATGTGTTTCCATGTACATTTTTATCAAATCTGTCACATTTCATAGGAATAATAAAGTACCTTCCTACTAAAATAATTAACCAGAGTTGACAATAATTATAAAAGTAGTTTAAAGAAACTACAAGAGAAAAATACAGTATTCCTCTCCATTTTAAATGCCGTTCATTCATTTTTCTTAAGCCAACTTCTAAAAACAAAGTGAAGCATTTGACTCAAGCATTTAGAGATCTGTTTTCATCTTTGATACGTTTCTGCTTGCAACTAATCAAATACTCATTATATCAGTGAAGGGAAATTAAAAACCAAGTGCTATTTATTCACATCAGTACACATTTTGAACTGTCTACAAATGTGAAGTGATTCTCTCATTCTGCGTTAAATGTTTTACATAAGTTTTATTAACCAGTTTGAATTTTACCCTTGAGAGGGCAGACCACTGGCCCTCTAATTATATCCTAAGTACTTCACTCTCCCCAGCTTTTATACATTTTTCTTAAACTTAATAAATTATACTTCACTTTACCTGTAATTTTTATTTCTTTTTGCTTTCTCATTATTATTTTTTAAGTTGGTTTTGACTGACCTAGTGAAAATAGTGATGAATTTCTTTGGTCTTTAGCAATTAAACTGATATTCTAATTAGTCACAATACCTAAAGGTCTATGAAATTAACAGAGGACAATTTAATGTTATATAACTTAGACAACATATCCTGAATCAAATTATAAAGTTAATATTTATTATGTTTTGATTGATAAAACAGAGAAAGTTTAAAATAATTCTGTAAAAACCTGGTTTTATTACTTTCAAATTTTTCCTATGAAGCATAAAATTTCAAATCTAGCAGCAACCTTATTCTAAATGGTTGCAAAGGAAATAAGAACTTACAACATAAGTATCCCTTATTAACACTGTTTTAAAAAACACACATTACTTACAGACGTTATTTAAAAGATAGGATTTAAATGGGGCATGTCCCATCAGCAGTTCTTGTGCCTAAATTGTCAAAGATTGAATCATACCTTATGGCTTCTTTTCCTATAAATTCTGAAGAAACAGGCTCAACAATTTCACTAAAACTAATATTCCCATTAACATTGCCCTCAGATAACTCCTTATAATTTCTTTTGTTCTTTGACCAATATGATGGCTTCAGAAAATAGAAAGATGATCTCCGTAAGCCAAATTCCCCTGAAAAATAAAAAACTGAGTTATCATAAATTATTTCTGAAAAATGAGTTTTAAAATCATAAAGGCAGTATGTGATATAACAACCTAAATGCAAAGTTTAGATATAAAGTACTAAATCCATATTGTGTGAAAAATAAGTTTTATTGACAAATAACTCAGTCCATAAATAGTTTCAGAGCTGTTAAGAGTGCATGGGAATATACAGATGAGTAAAACACATTTCCTGCCCCAAAAAACTTAAATCTTTATGAGTTCACACACACACACACATACATACATATATATATATATATATATATATATATATATATATATATATATATATACACACACACACACCAAGTGGCTGAAACACAATGCAGAACATGAGGCATGTCATCTAAAATGCTAGTAAGAGTTCAGAAGAGGAAAAGTTTATATCTGGATAGGAGATATATCCTCAAAGCCTAAATATAAATATATCAACTTAATCTTTGAAAATAGGAGGTATTTAGAAAAATAAATATAGTTCATAGAGAATACTTTTTAGAATTAGGAGACTAATACAGCAACAGGACAGATATAGGAGACTTAGGTATGGTAGACAGTGATAGTTGCCCACATAGCATGTACCCATTCCCCGCCCCCCTTTCTTCCCCAAAACCGACACTCTGTCTTTATTTTTTTAAGGATTTTATTTATTTATTTTAGCCAGAGGGAAAGGTAGGGGAAAAAGGAGAGAAACATGGACGTGTGGTTGCCACTTGTGCGCCCCCTACTGGGGACCTGGCCCGCAACCCAGGCATGTGCCCTGACTGGGAATTGACCCGGCAACCCTTTGGTTCACAGGCTGGCACTCAATCCACTGAGCCACACCAGCCAGGGCTGACACTCACTCTTTAAATATCTACTCCTCTTCTAGATGGCCACATGTTTCAAAGAAATCTGATCCCAATTACATAGAAGATTCTAATCGATCTAATCAGTTCTTGGCATGCTCTAGTAGCTGTTACTGCTCCAGATATAAACATATAACCAATAAGACAGAAGCAAAGGGCTTAGCTGGGGGAAAGGTGCACCCTCCCTCTTCCACCGGCCAAAGAAGCATAATGCCCTGAGGCCATGAGGAGGGCAAATCTGCCAGACTCTGAGACAAAGGTGCCAAAAGCCTGGAGAAAATCAGTCCCCAATAACATAGTTGAGCAAGTCAAACACCTTGAAGCCCATCCTATCTCTCGACTTCCTTTTAAGTCAAACAACTGACTTCCTTCTTGCTTAAGCCAATTCGATTTTCTGATATGAGTAGCTAAAAACAACCTGATACGCTGGAAATGTGTTTAAATAGCTAAGTAAGACTGTACAAATGAATATTAAATACAACAAGGAAGGGGAGAATGATAAGGAGAGATGAAATATATACAAGTATTATGGAGGATATTAATATGTGATGAGTTTCTATTTAATTAGCACACCTACTGAATAAGGATACGCCCACTGTTTTCTGAGAGGTGATTAACCTGATTAAAGGGACGCCTGGCTGGTATAGCTCAGTGGATTGAGCGCGGGCTGGGAACCAGAGGGTCCCGGTTCGATTCCCAGTTGGGGCACATGCCTGGGTTGCAGGCCAGGTCCCCAGCGAGGGCCATGTGAGAGGCAACCATACATTGCTGTTTCTCTCTTTCTCTTTCTCCCTCTCTTCCCCTTTCTCTAAAAAAATTATAATAAATAAAATCTTTAAAAATAAATAAATAAAAAATAAAGGGAACGGTGAGGTTCTTGAATTTAAGTTAGGTAATTAGATAAGCAGTATTACAACAGCCTAGACTAGTGCTGCCCAGTACAACTTTCTGTAATGGTGCAAATGTCTTGTGCCTATGATGAATACGGGAACAGTTTTATGTGGCTACCGGCAGTTGCAATGTGGCTTGTACTACGAGGAAATAAATTGTTAATTTATTTAATTCTAATTAATTTAAAATTTAAAACCTACAGTCCTGGTCAGTATGGCTGAGTTACTTGGAGCATCATCCTGTAAACCAAAAGGTTGCAGGTTCAGTTCCCAGTCAGGACAGATGCCTAATGTTGCGGGTTTAGTTCCCTGTTGGTATGCGTACAAGAGCAACTGATTGCTGTTTCTCTCCCTCTCTCTTCCCCTCTCTCTAAAATCAATAAGCATGTCCTCCGGTGAGGATTTAAAAAAAGAAAAAAAATTTAAAAGCCACCTGTGTCTAGCAGTTACTGTATAAAACAGTGCAGGTCTAGAACACAGACAAAAGTAATAAGGAACTCAAGAAAAAAGTTAACGGGGTACTGGATATTTAATAGGAGATCAGTGATTTTCAACCATGTTTATATCATGGCATACATCAAACTAATTACTAAAATTCTGCAGCACATCAAAGAAATATTTTTTTCCTGCTCTGACAAAAAAATAGGTATAATTTTGATTCATTCACACCATATGGCTATTGTTATGTTGTCTGCAGTCATTTTTTATTTGACAATCCAAGGGAAAAGAGGTCAGTGCCCCTGATTAAACAGTCAAATATTGCACGCTTTAACTATTCTTGTGGCATAATGGTTGAAAATTGCTGCTACAGATGTAGGAAAGGAGATGAGGGGAATGGTAGGAGATGTAAGACTGCCTCATAGTTCTGGACCTTAGAGGGTAAAATAATAAAACACTTTAGTCAAAGAAGATTGACATAAGGAAGTTAGGAAGTTCAGTTAGGGACTTACAACTTTCAAAACAAACTGCTATCTTTTTATACAATCTTCCTATGTTCACCAGTAGTTAAGACATAAGGTACAAAATATATATATTTAAAATTAAATTAAAAGGTTTAACATGAATGTAAGTTGGGTACTCTGGCTAGAAAAAAAATAAAATTAAGTTGACCCTATGTGGACAAAAAAAATCCTCAAAATCTTTAAAGTTAAAACCAATCATGTGCCTACCTGGAATGACTTGGTCAAGATAAACAGCCAAGAGCACATACATTATACTATTAAGTGCCAGCACAATAATAGTAATAATTAGAGGATATGGGCCTTCAGTCAAATTAGAAAATAAAGCACCTTCATTAATATCTTCCAAATGCATGACCTGAAAAACAGAAACACCAACTTTATTATATAAAAATGAAAAATGATTTAAAATACTGGTAAGCAAAAGTTAATACTGCTTAGAGTCACTCCTTATATCCAGAGTGACAGTAATCAAACTGGGTCTTTTAACAGATTAAAGTCTACCAAATTAGAAATATAAATTTATAAGGAAAACAGTAAGAACTTTACGAAACTATGAGTTTATCCCAGCAATCCGTTTCAATCATGTCTTTAATGCCGTGCCTCTAAAACTAGCACACAGTATATACACCATATATACTAAATCCCCTCTCTGAAGCATTTAATTCTGAATACTATAATTATTAAATGAAATAAATATAAAGCATGATGTTAACACTAACTAATGCAAACAAAAGGGTTACGGTCCACAAAGAACAAATTAAGCATCAGAAGATAAAAGTATGGTCAGCATCTTTTCAATACTGAAAAACCAGAAGGTACTATAACTAATTAGCATAATTAACACAATGTTAAGTTATTCATAGTAAATATATGTGATAGAGCAGAAAAAAGTGTACTGTAGTTTGGGGCTTCAGTTAGGTCCTAGACCTGTAGTTAAGTGAATAAACTTTAATTTACCATTCTGAATTTCAGACTCCTCATCTACGAAATGAAGGAGATGAAAAGTCCTTCCACTCACAACAAAGACCTATGAACCTATAATTCTACCTTCCAAAGTGAAGGGGACTCAGTGGATTTCCAAAACGTGTAACATCAACTCTTAGGTCTTAAGTAATTGAAATTCATTTAACTCAATATTGTTATAAATAATCTTACTTCTCACAAATAAGAATATTCTACCTATCCAACATGAATAATCTCATACTAAGTAATTACATTAACCAAATTAATTTTGTTACATAAAACATCTCCTTATAAGAAGTTTTCCCTAAGAACCTGACAGTTCCTTTAAAGACTAATAAAAATCAAATTTACAAAGCTAAATATTATTTAGGTGAATGATAATCCCATGCATCCTGGACCAATAAAATCCACCAGGTCTACTTATTTCACTATTACAGTCATGAAAAATTTGTTCTGCTCCACACAGAATTTTCTCCAGGCAACATCTGAGATTATTTTACATCAGGCAGCAATGTAACCAGGCCATAAAGCAATCTAAGCTACCCGATGCTTAAACTAATGACTTCCAACAAATTGAGTTATTGCAATGGACTAGATTGCTGAGATACACTGAAGTAGAAAGTGGAGAACTTATAAACAGAGAACATAAATTAAAAATGGAGAGAATATAAATTAAAGATGGAGAAAAAATAAATGAAACCAATATAAAATATACTCCAGTATTCAAATATCATTCCTTTCTCGTGTTGAAAATTTTTTTTTTTTTTTTTGCAAATCAGAGGTAGTATTCATGGTAGTGTCACATGCTGTATGAAATAGAAAATATTTAGTGAAAGCAACATAAATATGTTACCTACCTGTGCAATACCAATCAAAAAAGTACACTGACAGAAGGGACTCAGAAGCCACACTAATGATTTGGGAAAACTTTCCACGAAGACTATCAATAGGCCAACAAATCCAAAAGCCACAGTGACTAAAAATTCAACTATTCCCACATGTTTTGACTTTTTAAAAATAGGCGTCAGCATTAAAGCAAAAAATACCTATAAAATATAAATATTAAGGTTAATGCTTTGGTTGCATACACTGGTATTAAAACAAATACAATTAATTTCTAAATGCTCTGGTATTTTATTTTCATGAAAATAGTAATATACATTTAAGAATTTAAACTAACAAATTATCTACATAACAGGCAAACATGATCACTTGTACTCTATAAACCATAAATAGCTATGTATTCCGGCAGTTAGATGTGTACGTGTATGAACAAAACAATAAAGCAATGAGCTTTTAAATACGGGCACCATCTTTAAAATTTCATGGATCGATATGAAACAAAACCAGTTAAAAACTGGGCAATTATATAGAGAAGTATATGAGTAATATGTAAATTATTATGTTAAAGAAAAGAGGTGATAGTCAAATATTTAACCACTGGTACAGCATGGGTACATAAACCAATCAGAATGGAAGCCGGAACCACTTAAAGGCTGGTCGCTAACAGCCAGCACTCAGCCAATGTACCAAATGAACACCTACGAGCTGTATTTACAAAGACATATCTTTATACGCCATCATCCTGTGATATAAATTAACTCAAAACAGCGAGAATTTCAGGAAAACGAAGGTGTGACAAGTCCGCTACTACACACGCTACAGGAAGATAGTAAAAGACAGACTCAAAGGATTTGTATGTGAAAATATATTAGATGAAAATAGGTTATATTTAAACCTGAGACTATTTTGTACCTTTCCTAGAAATACGGAGGTACAACAGTGCTATATATGTCATTTATCAGTAACGTTGTAATAATCTTTCTTTCTTGGGAAATCGACTATAAATAAAGAATAAAACTTTGCTATATTAATCAAATATTTTGGCAGGTCTTTATTCCCATTTCAAGTTAAAATACTTACAGATGATTGACCATATAGGAAAAAAAGTAGAAATATCACAATGCAGCTACTTTGAGGGAATAACGAAGAAGCTGTTGCAATGACTGCCATAAGAATGGACATAAGAAAAATCAAACTTGTATAGAGAAGAACCCAGGACAGCCTAAGATGAGAATACAAATACATTTACAGTTAAAAGCACAGGTTTTAACAGTTAAAAACAAATCACATTAAATAAAATTTCATCTTTATTTCAGCCACTTTATCCTTAAAATTAAGTCAATCTATTCATTTCTATGTTCTTTTATTGAAAATCAATGCTCTTATAAGTAATTAAAATACAGTTGTGGTTAAGTTATATTCTGATACATATATGAAATGGTGATTATCTTTGCAAGAGTCAAAAAACAAATTAATAACAATTCATGATTAATTTAAATCTATTATTTCAAAAGTTCAATAACACATAACATTTCTGATTTTCTTAAAATACAACAGTTACTAACAATTTTCTTTACACCATGTGCTACAACAAAACCTTTGATAACTTATGGCAGTTTAAACAATACTACCTCACCATTCAACAACATAATTACTACGTATTTACACACCAGATCAAGAAGATCAACAATGGATTCACTATATTTGCTCGAAAATTCTCCTTCAATTAGAGCTCAATGGAATTTCTACAGCATTTACTTTCATTTTATCTTGATTTTTCAAGTTAGTAGATCATGATTTAATGTATGCTATCATAAAAATCACTGAAATAGGGATAAAGGATATCTAAATTACCAAAATTGAATGCATTATTCTACAGAGGTAAAACTGAGGCACTGAAAGATTGATTTGCCTAAATTCTTCCAGCTATTGTTTCCTCAAAGTACTTTAATAATCCAATGCATCTTAAAACCAATCACTACTAAAATGACAGGAGAAAAAAAGAAACAAGGAAAATGTTATACAAACAATCCCATTAGGTAAAGTGTTTAATTAATTGTTGCATGGGGCTAAATGGAATACCATTTTGTAAAATGGACTATTAATGCCAACTCACATGCTTATTAACTTTTCTCCCAAAATATATTAACTTTCCTCCCTCAGTGAGGTCAAAATAAATTTTCTTACAACATATTGGGGAAAGTAAGGAAAATACACCTAAAATTACTAACAATAATGCATGTTTCTATAAAATTATCATTGTATAAAAAATTGCTCACTTGTAAAAATATTTTTCTTCATTTGTTTCTTTATAAATTATTTATATATTTTCATCTTAAATCACACAAATAACTTTTTTTCAGGGAAAAAAGTCTATAAACTACATACACAAACTTTAATCATTTCAACTAAATTTTTAATAACATGTATATACTATGATATTGGGGAGAGGACTATACCAGGCAATTAATTTCTAACTTTCCAAGACCTCATATATTCTATGCACTGTAAAATACCCTGAAACATATGGTACACGCTTTATCTATTTAAACAAAATGTGAAATAAAATTAAACATGTCATGTTACCGTAGTTTCCAAATCTCAATTTTCTTATGCTAAAACAAGCCAATCAATTGCTGAAGCTTGTTAAATAGTCTCAAATTTTAAGACAAAGACAATCATTGTAAGAAAACAGGATCAGTACCCCTATTACCAAGCCAGGTGAATAACAAAATTAAAATTCTGAATATTTGTATATTTAATGTAATTATTAATCATACTGAATAGAACTTTTAATAACATACCAAAAGGCAGTGTCATGAAGTCCCATTATCTTTAAAAACTCTTTTAATTTCTTCTCTTTTTCTGCCACGATATGAATTGCCAAAAAGTATCCAAAGGGTGAAAATGCTATTATTAAGTATATTAAAATTACTCCTCGGGGAAAGGTATCTATTTCTACAATAGCAGTTTCTCCCATAATAACAGCTTTAGTTGACTCCAGCTCCTTCCACAGAGAAACATTGGTCTTCAACTATAATTGGAAAAAACAGCAAATACATTCAATGAATTTTGTTCTGACGACAGTCCTTAACAAAGTGTGATAAACACACACAAAAATAGAGTCAATAACCTAGTACAAATACAGTCCTCAAGAAGCTACCTGACATAAAGTGATTGGCCTTAATATCACAACAGAATAGAATATTGATTTTATTTATTCTGGGAACAGACTATCAAGTTTAAAGTCTAAAGTTGGGAAGTATACAAATTTTGATAAAATCATTTGTCAAAGAAAATAACATTTCACAATTATTATTTTAAGCAATTATTTAGGTGTGTTAACAAAAATATGCATTTATAAAACTGGGGAAGTAAAGAATGATTATTAGTCCCATGAAAGAATGACTCTCATTAAAAATGTTCATTTAAAAAGTATACAGTATGCCCTTCTATTGTTTTAAAATATATGTATGTTCAGCATATATAAATAGAATAATGAAACTATGCCCTGTGATACTGCTACGTAACATTCAACTGAATGTCTAAAATGAGATCTGCTTGGCCCATTCATCCAGTGTGGGCTGGTCTGCAGATGGCTAAGGTCTTTGCCCAAACACAAATAAGTACTAACACACCAGCAAAGCTGTATATTGTATATTACACTGTCTCTACCTTAAACTGTTGTGTTATTGAATTTGTGTAATATTACATATCTGTAATACATATACCATGTGTGAGAGTTAATAAGACAATTCTGTATATACCACCTCATTTGGTGCTTATAATAACCCTGCTAAGCAAAGCATTGTTACAGTCATTTTACTATATAGTGGTCTGGCAACCCAGAGAGAGAGGTCTTCTGTTCAAGGTCTCTTGCTCATTTTCACAAAAATGTGAAACCCTGGACCAGGCCTAAGCATGCCTTTAAAACATAACTGTCACATGTACATGCAACCCTATTAGCAGTATAGTATGAAAACAAAGACGTGGGAGCCAAAAAGCCATAGTTTGAACTAGTTTTGCCACTCATTAACTAAATTTTAGAAAAATTACTTAATTTCCCCATGCTTCAGTTTCACATATAGAATGGACATAATAACAGCACCAATTTTATGGGGTTGGTAAAGATTAAACTGGTTAATATTAGTACATAACTTAGAATAATGTTTGGCAAATAGGCAACACACGTTTCTTAAAAAATAAAACCTACTATGATAATTAAGACAAAGATATGCACTTTCTTGAAGTTATTTTTATTCAAGGGGAAACATCTGCCAATATAGATCTTTCATAAATATTACCTACGGTCAACCCAGATAAAATAATACGGATATGTAGCATGCTGAATCAAACACTTAGAAACCATCCAATAAATGTGAGTTTCAAAAATATTAAAACAGAAAATATCACTTCTTCCTTATCTTTTTTCCTTCAAGGAATTGTAATAAGTTATGTACTTTATACATTCGACAGCAGTCAAACCAAATCCTATTGTAAAGACACAGGGCTTGTTAAAACACAGTTTGGCTTTGTTTTTCTTCCTTTATCATATTTACCTGTATAATGGCAGCATCTATGGATGCTTGTAAAACTGTGAATCCTGAGGACCAGAACTGAGCAGCCTCACACGATTGTGAACAGCCAGCTATGGGGGGGAAATGTGAGACATAAGATTTTGCAAGACTTGCAAATGCTTTTTTAAAGGTAGCCTATGGAGGCTTACCAAAGTAATATGATCACTCAATCTATACAGTACCAAAGAAAATAAGCAATTATTTCGAAGACAAATAATATCACACTCCTGATTATTTGAAATTTCTGAAATATGTTAATATGTGTTAGGATAATGAATGGTGAATGAAAACAAATGGAAAGAAATTAATTGTAAACATAGATACCTAAAATAAGTCACTTTTCTGTTTTAACGTAAGTATTTCTACAATGACAGCTTCAAAGCATTTCCAGATGCAAAGACAAGTCCAGGTTAAGACAACAGAAAAAAAATTCTCTAAGGGAAAAATTCAGTCCTTAGCATAGTGACTTCAACATTGCTCAACAAATGTTTATTGTTAATAACATCTCTTCATAAGTTTAAGCATTGAAGGCTATTTTCCATGTTTCAAACATAAAACTAATAAAGTTTGCTGGTGGAAAACTATAAAATTTTAGATACGTAATATACCATTTCTGAAAACAACTATATGGAGAAAAAAATACAGATTTATAAATCCATATAATTCAAAATATATTTTCATTATTTTACTTAGTTATATAAATGTATCAAATGAAAATGGACGTTATACAAATTGTTATATATGCAGATGTAGATAGGTAGTTATTTGAGTATATTTATATATTTTTATGCTACACTTGACAGTTTTCTTGTCTGAAAAAGCATATTTGAAAAATGCCAATGCTGGACCCCATTAAAATTTTGCATATGAACTAAGAGCAGCAAAAACATGCATTTAGCTGACTTTCAATTATTTTTTTAGGGCTATTTACCTCTTGAATCCATATAAATTGAAGATACTGGTATCATATCAGGAAAAAAACGGAGTTCGTAGGACATGAAGTCTTTGAAAATCACACCCACAAAGTTGTTTTTCTTAAAAAGACTGGATGCTAGCAATTCTTTTTCACTTGTGTATTCTTCAGTAATTATGACTATAAAATATTATAATAGTTAACTCACAAATTAAAAGTTTACTAATAAACCAAATTTACCATATTTGATAAATGTAACATTTTATAAACATTTGTTTTATGCTCTAGCTTCTTAGAAAATGAAGAGCCCTTCTAAAAAATACTAAAAAAAAAAATAGTAAATTTTACACACTATTTAACTGTCATTTAATTACATAAATTATGTCAGTGGAACACATGTTATTAGTACATACTTCATATGTAATATGTGCAGTTCACTTACCTATCTCCAAGTAAATCTATATGAATAACTCCTTGATAA
The DNA here is from genome assembly GCA_004026765.1 of Micronycteris hirsuta. Lineage (NCBI taxonomy): Eukaryota > Metazoa > Chordata > Mammalia > Chiroptera > Phyllostomidae > Micronycteris > Micronycteris hirsuta. Next base: position 60,484 of record PVJI01007046.1, read on the forward strand.
ATGAGTGGATATTTTATTTTCAAATATTTTTTAATTGTATTTTTTTCAATTACCATCTATCCTCCCATACCCTCTTCCACCTCCACCCACCTACCTCCCCCTCCCCACAATCACCACACTGTTGTCCATGTCCATGAGTTCTTTTCTTTTCTTTTTTGCTGGATCCTTTCACCCCCTAAGCCCCTGTCCAAAGCTGTTCACCTGCTCTCTATGAATTTGTCTCTATTTTGCTTGTTAGTTCAGTTTGTTCATTAGATTCCACATATGAGTAAAATCATATGGTACTTGTATTTCCCTGACTGGCTTATAAATATTTCTTCTTATGAAGAAAATTCCATAACCCTTCTTAGATACTAAATATGTATTTTAGTAACTACGATACAACCCTTCTTTGAGTAAAAACTGCCACTTAAATGCAATATTGCTTGTTCTTTTCTTGGAAGATATATGAAGAATACACCATAGTCATCATTCAGCTCCTTTCATATCAGATAACCCTAATGTTTAAATATTTTCTTGAGATTTTATTTACATGAAACTAGTTTTCTGTACAGAGCTTCAGCACATGTGGTGAAATGGGAAGAACATAGGATCAGTATGTAACTTTATTACTTATTAGCTGTGTGAACACAGGTAAACAATTCTCCAAACTTTAGTATCCTCATCCACAATACCTACCTGATCACACTGGGATGTTCATATGAAATGTAACCACCAATAGGAAAATGCTTTGTCAATGATAAAGCATTACTTAAGTGTTAATTATCATGACTTTCTAGACTTTAAGATGGACATGCAACTCCAGGACCGATTTGGATGAAAAAGGGGTTAAGTTCAACATCCACTCAGTCATGTTCCCGTGTATGTACGTGTAACCCACGTTTGGACAGTTCTGTTATTAAAAAGACAGAACTTTTAAAAAACCTATGTATGTTTCTACTATTTTGGCACTTAGGTTGATATGCATTGACTTGAATTTCTTTGGTGTGTATGTTTCCTCCTACTTAGACTGACCAATGAATTTTGTTCTTGACATTTCTGATCAGCTTTTGAGCTGGTATGCTAATTTCTTATAGTTATCCATGCTACTTGTGCTTAATATGATAAACCAACAAACATGTTAGATATCAATAAGATATGTGTTTGATAAAAAATGTTAAATAGCAATAAGCAAAAAAGAAATCAATGGTGGAAAAGTTACTTGACTCCTGAGTGTTAAACATCTTCTATTCACTGACACTATCCAATGATGTGACAACATAGACTAGAAGTTAATTATAACTATCCTATATAAGACATGTTAATCTGTTGTTTTCTACAATTGAGCATTTCATTAAATCAATCACCACAGTATGAACATTTCTGTCACCTTCTCCAGTTCCTGCCTTAGGTTCTTTCTCAGCCACTTTAGACTCATTAGTATCTCATTGATTACACTGTTTTTAGTCCGTCCTTTGTGAGAAGTACAACTGAGAAAAAAAGACTTAGGTACTTAGCAACAGTCATAGTCTCCAAAACTAAGTACTTCTTTGGTTTACACCATATACCTCCATAAATAAGCATGGCAATATGAAAAGGTCACTGCTTTGTAATCTTAATCATATATTCCCAGTTCTTAATTATTATATAAGGCAGGATCAAAATGAAATGTTCCTTCAAATCTTTTATCCCAGGGATGTCAAACTCATTTTTACCAGGGGCCACATCAGCCTTGCAGCTGCCTTCAAAGGGCAGAACGTAATTTTAAGACTATATAAATGTAAATACTCCTTAACTAGAGGCAAGGAGCTCGGCCTGCTGCCAGGTGGAAACAAGGTGCTGGTCTGGATAAAACAAGGTGGAGGGCCAGATTCAGCCCGCAGGCCTTGTGTTTGCCACCTGTGTTTTATCCTGTATAAATATACTTATTTTATAAATGGCCGAAGAATTAAATAGAAACTACTAAAACATAAAATCAGCCTTGGCCAGTGTAGCTCAGTTGGTTGGAGCATCATCCTGTAGACCAAAAGGTCACAGGTTCGATTCCCGTTTACGGCACAAACCTAGGTTGCAGGTTCAGTCCCTAGTCAGGGCACGTGCAAGGAGCAACCAATCGATGCTTCTCTCTCACAGTGATGTTTCTCTCCCTTCCTGTCTCTCTCCCTCCCTTCCCCTCTATCTAAAATCAATAAGCATGTCCTTGGGTGAGGATTAAATAAATAAGCAACAAACAAATAAAATATGCTTCCTGTAATCAAAAATATAAATTAAGGGTTTCACACGAGAAATAAGGCAGAAGAATTCAATGATTTTAATATTTTTATAACACTATACTTTAGTGAAGGGGCATGCTCTAAGAGTTAAGAATGTTATTTACTCAATAAAGCAAGTGGGAAAATACTGCAGAGGCTTTCTGTAACAGAATACATATAGAAGCTCACAATACCATCAGAAAGGTGATCGGCAGAAACCTTCTGCATGATGCTTCTTGTAACATTTGTCGCTGGAGTGTACCCAAGAATCAGATTAGAGAGAACGGATTTGTCCATAGAGTTCAGTTCCATATCAGGCACTTCTTCATATTTCTTATTCGGATGCATCATGCTAATTAATATTAACCAAAATAAAAAAAACAGTGGAAATAGAATTTCCTATAATAAAGGAAACAAAATGATTATGAAGTGTAACAATGGTAAAAAATTCATCAAGATTTCTAAGCAAATAATATAATACTAAGAAAAAACCATGAGAAATTTGGCTCTTTTCTTAAGTATGAAAAGTAAAAGCAATTCTATCCTAAAAGAAATATTGTGTTGAGTATCTCACCAAACTCAACAGGCATATTAATTTTCCTTTACATTTAGCTTTACTGCAATATTGGGTTGCCCAAAAAGTTCATTTGTTGTTTTTTTTTTTTCCATAAAATGGCTCTAGTAGAACTTAGTTGTCTTTAACTTCATTTGAAACAATTTTGTTAGACTGCCTTGTGACAGCTGTCATATCAGTGTGCATTTAAAAAAATATCAAAAATAGTGAATTTTTATGTAGCCATTTTAATATTGAAAATGGAAGAAAAGGCACTACATTTCAGCATATTATGCTTTATTATTTCAAGAAGGATAAAAACGCCAACTGAAACACACACAAAAAGACTCGTGCAGTGTATTAAGAAGGTGCTGTGACTGATCGAACGTGTCAAAAGTAGTCTGCAAAGTTTCGTGCTGGAGATTTCTCAGTGGACCATGCTCCACAGTCAGGGAGACCTCTTGAAATTGATAGGGATCAAATCAAGACATTAATTGAGAACATTCAAAATTATACCACGCGGAACACAGCTGACATACTCAAAATATTCAAATCAATGAAGTTATTGGTGAAAATGAAAAGTGTATCTTTTATTTTATGGACAAAAACTAAACAGAGTTTTTGGCTAACCCAATATTTTAAAATTGAAGTTACATAATAAAAAGACATAAACTAATATGTAAACATATAAATATAAAATACAATAAAATATAAAAAATTCACTCATATATAACTTTATTTAAAATAACTTATCCAACATCCCTAATAGGGATCACCATGAAAAAGTCTTTATTTAATTCTAAATTAAAACCCATGCTTTAATCATACCTAAATGAATTGAATAGTCCAGTTTAATAGGGATGAACTATCTATTATTTTATCTTACTATTTAATTGTTCTGCTGGTTCCAGGAGAAGATAAACAATATATTTTCATCCTTTAAAATTATTAATAACTGGTTAGCCAGAGTTCTTACTTTCTTTTAACTTTTGAAGTAATGTATGCTTTAAAACATTACTTTAAACAAATACATGATATAATTTTGGTAACGTTAGGCAATTCAATCCAGAGACCAAAAGATGGGAAACTATGAGGAAAAAACTGTGAAAAAATGTTCCACAACATTGTCTGTGAAGTTTATTTTTCATTTCATGCAACTTGGGAAATGCATACCTAAAAATTCAAATTTAAGCACTAATATCAGAAATCAATTAAATTTAAGAATCATTAGAATTTTTAACATTTATAAAATTGGTAATTTGGGTACTTTCCTGTGGCTAACCTTTTTACTTTGCAAGCAAAGTAAAGGAACCTAAAAATATGAAAGTATGATAAAAGTGTATCCAGCAAAATAAACATCTCTTAAAGATGGAAGCACAATAAACTACAATAAGGCATAAGAAAGAAAAACATTTAACTTACCTGAACGCTACTTTTTTTAGTCCTGCATTTAATTAGGTAATTCTTCAGCAGGAGTGTTCTGGTCTGTCTCCAAACGCCCACCTCCCTAATTGCAGTAGCCATGTTTTCTGAATCAGTCTATGAAAGGGGGTAAGATTCAAAAAAAAAAAAAAAAAAAAAAGGAACCACATAGTTAAGAATGTGCCACTTTTAATGCCAAAACAGAGAGATGGCTCAGTCTCAGGTTAGATGAAGCTAATAAACACACTCCAAGTTGTCTCTCCTACCTGGACAGAATGCATGTAACGGCAATTTGAAGGCCCTGGAAAGTAAATTGTAATATGTGAAACAAGAGGGCAGCAGAGCCCTGGCTGGCGTAGCTCAGTGGACTGAGCGCGGGCTGGGAACCAAAGGGTCCCGGTTCAATTCCCAGTCAGGGCACATGCCTGGGTTGCAGGCCAGGTCCCCAGTGAGGGCCACGTGAGAGGCAACCAAACACTGATGTTTCTGTCCCTCTCTGTCTCCCTCCCTTCCCCTCAAATAAAAAAAAAAAAAAAGAGGGAAGCAGAATTCTAACTACTGCCCAACCAACAGTGAACTCACACTTTTTCCCTGGAATGCACTGGAAGTAAGCTCCAGGGCACCAATCTTTTTTTCTTTTCTACTTTCTCCTGTGACCCTGTCCCTAAGTAATCAATCCCATGATAGTAGTGTGCTAGACTGCAGTAACAAAAGTCTAATGTGGCCAAAACTCCAAAGCAGGGGAACCTTTCTCTGCTTTCCGCTAATCGGAGCTCTGGTTCCAAAAGGGTGGGGCCAATCCTACTGTTTTCTCCTCTGCCTCCCAGCAGAGGCCCCTGGATGCAGTGGATGTGGCTGCAGATGTGTGTGGCCCAATGATGCAAATACACCATAGCCTTTCTGGCTGGAGGATGGAAAAGAGGAAAGTAGCAGGGAGGGCAAAGAAAAAGGAGCTCAGGAAAGAAACACAGTAATTTCTTACCGCCTGGACTAACGCCCAAACTGGGCACACATGGATCTAATCCTATTCTGTGTACCAAAGATTTGAGGAACTGAGTAGATACCAGACCACTGCCCAGATCCAGACCTGTCACTGAGTGTCACACACGGGACAGACCCAAACTGCATTGCAAACCCTTCTGAGTGAAATCCTACACCAACAAAGCTATAAGTCAAAGTATTTAGGAATGTTCCTGCTACGTGGTCTTAGTACTTATCTCTTATGACTAGAATTCATTTACTCAGGCATTCATTCATTCTATGAATGTCTACTGACTACTTCATTGGCTTGTCCATTCTTTAGGGAACTAAGAGGATAAAAGAATGTTTCCAGACTTTATAGCATATAAAAATCACCTGAGAAATTCGTAAAATCCACTTTATACGTCTTCCCCTCGATTCAGTCTGAGAACAGTCAGCAAATTTGAATTTTTAATAAACAACCAGGTGATTTTGATGTTGGTGGCACCTGGATCACATTTTGAGAAACAAAATGAGAGAGGTGGGATATGAAGCAGGCTACTTTACATCCACGCGACAGATGCCGTGCGAAATGTTGGCTGACAGAGCTGGGGTGGGCATGCAGATGGGTCCTTAGTTGATGGAAGCAAGGGATGGCTATTTAAAGGAAAGAATATTCAAACAAGCACTGAAAGATAAGTAAAATTCCACCAGCTCAAGATGTAGATGGAAGGCATTTTGGACAGAAAATAGCTTAAGGCAAGAGGGGAGGTGGGAGGGGAGAATGGGGGGCAAGGGGATAAGGGATTTCAGGAACAACTATAAAGGACACATGGACAAAACCAAGGGGGGGGGGGGGAATCAGGGGAGGGATGTGGGGATGGCTGGGATGGGGGTATAATACAGACATCTGCATTTGAACAACAATAAAGTAAATTAAAAAAAGAAAACAGCTTAGGCAAACATTGGGAGTCAAGACTCCCTCCCAACCCTGAGAGAATTCTCCAAAAGCCTGCATTGAACAATGTTTCCCACTTCAAACTCCTCTTCAGAAGTATTTGTGAGATTAATAAATGGCTGCATGAAGGGATAAATTAATTTATCAAGTGTTTAACAGCCTATGGATGATGGCACACTTGGACTTTGGTGACATATGCCAACAGCAAGATACAAAACTTGGCAAGGAATGCCTGTGTCTCCACAGAAAGTATTTTTAGTACTTGATTCAGCAAGAGCTGAAAACTAAGTGACCCCCCTTATTTCCAGCATGTTCACATGTATCCTCTTCTCATGCAAGAAATAAACAGTCAAATTATATTTGTTCATCAAAAAAAAAAAAAGAAACAAACAAACAAAACAAAACTGAAATTAGCCACAGCTCAAAGACTGTGGGTAGACACCTGCACCCGGAACCTAACTGGGTTGACAGCTAAAGGAAAACATCAACGCTCTCCACAGGAATAAAACAAAACTCAAAAGTTTCTCACAGTCCAAAATTATTTGGCAAACGAAGCATGTGGAACATACTGACTCTTGTAAGAAATGAAAATCAATAGACGCCAATGCCAAGATTTCGGAATTATCTGACAAAAACCATGAAAGCAGCTATTTAAAAAGTGCTCCAGCAAGTGGAGGTGTTCAACGGAGTGAAAGGAACACTGGCGGGAAGTGAGGACAGCGCCAAGCAGACAATGTCCCGGAGGTCGCTCCCTGGGAATACGGTTCGCACAGCACGCGACGGCGCTGGAAATCGTGGCGAGGACCACGCCACACTAAAGAGCAGCTTGTTGAGTAGACAACACATATAAGACCTTCTCTCTTGCAACATGTGTTAGAAGATGATCCTTGAAATACAAGTTCACAACTGAAATACAGTAAAACGTCTAAGAGCTTTCTTTAACATATAATTTTTAGAACTTATAATATTTGATATAGTTCTGACTTAAACTCTTACCACGCAGTATCTTTAAAACTCTTTAACAAACCCCGTGCTTAACTGGTAAAGAACAATGACAAAGACAGAAATAAGGGTATAAATTTTTTTTTTTAATTTTAAAGTTACTTTTCACTGCGTCACAGCATACCTGGGGAATGCGTTGTTTGCTGTACAGCTTTAAATAATAATTAGATAAGTTTTAAACATCTAATGTCATTAAAGAATTCATCAAATAATGTAACTTTTCTAGGTGAATGCTTTCCTAGAAAAAATAATTCACACTAAATCTAATAGATTGCAAGAAAATTGAAAGCCTACTAAAGCCATCTTCCTTTTGTAATATATTAATAATTGACTTAGAGACTAGAAGTTACATAATCTGAAATTCAGTATCAAAAATTCATTCATTAATTTATTAAGGAAGTACTGATTACTACACTGACATGCTATGAAACACGCTTCACCTTTCTCAAAGCAATACAAAATGTACATGACCTTTAGAAATAATTGTTAGGGAAAAATCATTTGGAATGCATTAGTTTTATTTCTGAGAAATGGAATCAGATTATAGCATATAAAGAAACTGAATCATCCTGATGTGCACAGCCTCCTGGTAACAGGTATGGTCAGTCACCTTAGCAAGCTTGAAAGATCCTCAGAAAGGCTGAAACTGTTCCCTATCTCCAACAGATGACTGTTAGAGGTTACTATAGTCCACACAAACAAAGCTGATTATATCGCTCTTTTGTTCCACATCTATATCCAATCAACTATAATTGCAGTTACCAAATTGTGTCAGCACTATCTGTTCACATGTCTTAATCTTGAACTTGATCATGAGATCCTTGACAAAAAACAAAAAAACCCTGCCCTATTTATCTTTGCTTCTCTAACATCAATGGTAATATTGTAACCAATATTGCCTTCCTGTAAATTACTATATCAGTGCTTGCTGAGTGTCCTTGTATATAGATCAGAGGTGTGCAAATTACAGGAGGTGGTGGCTAAATCCAGCCAGTTTTGCATGGCCTGAGTTAAGAGTGCTGCTTCACATTTTTTAATGGTTGGGGGCGGGTCAAAGAATAATAATTTGTGACATGTAAAAATAATATGAAATTCAAGTTTCACGTCTATAAATAAAGTGTTACTGGAACACAGACATGCTCATTTTTTTCTTTATTGTCTACGACTGCTTTGGTGCTAAACAGCAGAGTTCGGTAACTGAAACAGAGACCAGATGGTCTGTAAAACCTAAAATATTTACTATCTGGCTCTTTACAGAAAGTCTACTGACCCCTGTTATGGATTAAAGGGATAAGAAAGAAGCAAAGTGGCAAACTCATTTAATATTTACTGAGAAATTTAGGCACTAAACATAATGACAAAAAATAAATTAGACTCTGTCATTGATTGTACAAACAGATAAAATTTAATATAAATGTGATCCGTGTAATGGGGTGGTGGCGGGGAGAGCTTGAAAAAGACTGGAATGGAAATTCCATGCAGAGAAAAAAGAATGGAAAAGCCTGACTCCTAAAAAGGGCTTAACTTGCATAAAGAACAAGGATACCTGCGCTATGGCAGACGCACAGGCCAAGTGAATTGGGGCAAAGGGTGCAGTTGTGTGGTCCAGACGACTGTAAAAACAGGTCATGGAAATGGGTTGTGAAATACCTAGCTCACCAAACCAAATTAGACACTGTTTTGTGTCCCTGTAAAGGGCACCCCATTATCAGGCTTTTCATACCTCAGTGTGATTGTTTCATTGCTTGGCAACCATACACTTCACTAGTCCATTCACTTCCCCAAATCCCCAAACCTCCAAGCATCCACCTGCAGAATCACCCTCAGATTATGATCTAATTCCTACTTCACTGAGAAAAGTGAAGCTATCAGAAATTTCCAAAATGCCCCACTAATCCTTCTACCCACTTACCTACAGCTGTGCCTAATGTAAAGTTATTAAACTGAAAACCCTGTGTTCATTAGAACTTTCAGCCATAAATACTTAACTGGCATCTGTTATTATCTATGCAGGGTGAGGTCACAGTAGGTGTAAATCCATGAAACTCAGTGTATTCTTATATTATTATTTATTATTGTATTGTTTTCTATAGGACAAATATAAACCTACTTTTGCCCCATCCTGTACGTCTAATTTAACATTTATTTTTTGGAAAAAGAGGTTAAGAACACACTTGGCAGGTGACTTGAATCCTGCCCACACTGGCTTCTCAATTAATGAAATAAAAGCAACATAAAATCAAGCCTTTCAACGTAACAGGGAATAAATTCTAAATATGCTCTTCTCTACTACTTTAAAATTCACTGAAAGTAGTGTAACTAATACAACAAAATCCTAATTTTCAATATGATTTAACCTAAATTTTACGACAGTATTTCTTGCTGAATGGAAAAATAATAATGCAATGGTACATGATAAGCTGTCCAATACTTAATGGATCCTAAAAGCTTGTGCTTACAACTATTTAAATCCAATTAATCCACACACTAGTGAAGATTACTACTTAAGTATTACAAAAGTATTTTATAAAATCATCTTCTGAATCACGCTCAAGGGCAGAGATTATAAACTGTATTCATTTTGGTACTCTTGGCACATAGATTAGTATCTGGAAAATAAGACATTCAAATAAACAGGGAATGTACTAATAAATTTGTTTTTACCCTGAATGCAAGATTTCCCTATACTACAAACCCCTTTGAAGACAAATACAGTTAAACAGCACATATTCAAAAATTAATGCATTCTTAGTTTGATTTTAACCCAAATACCCCAAGAGCCCTAATTGCCCTAATTAATGCTCCCTTGTCTGGAGTTTTCCCTGAAAGCAAGTAATATCTCTCTTTGGGCAGACACAAAATATAATGCATCAGAATTTAGAGTCTGGCATCCCTAGACTGAGACCTCAAGAAGCCACTTAACCTCTTGGCAGCTCATTTTCTACATTTGCACAACTAGAATAACACCTCCACCCTCCCAGGGCTGCTGTCATGATTAAAGGAGTGACTATCGAGTGTGGCTCATACTCGGGAGTCCAACGTATACTTTTAGCCTCTTCTGTTCCTTCACAATGTCCTTGATGGAAAGCAGACGTGAATGTCTTCCTTCTTTAAGACTTGTTTATTTTAAAATGCACAGCTAAGCCTCGGGAGTCCAAGACAAACCCTCCTAGGGCTACCATCGCCTCAAACCGGGCTCAATGCCTCCAGCCTGCCTAACTTCCATACATACTGAAATATCTGCACACGTGGGGCATTTCTTTGGGGTTTCGGAATCAGGGTATCTCCCCCCCAAACCGTGTTACGAGACGTGCGCATTTTCACCTCACCCAACTCCCTTCTGCATGCACGGTGGTGAAGAGAACGAACCCTCAGGAATAACGAATACGCTAATTAATGATCCTGCTGCTCAGAGGGGACCTGACTGCACAACATCTTCCACCAGTCACCACACCCTGAGGATGGACACCACCACGTCCAACCAGACGCAGCCTCGCTGTCGCCCCACGGCCGGTCCCGGGTCCTGGCTCCCGGACGGACCCCCCACAGCACCCTCTGCATCCGCACACCTTCGCCCTGGGAAGAGTAAACCGCATCCAACCTTGCTCCCTGCGCGCTGGGATTGCTCTCCGGAGACTGGGCTCGCTGGCTCGGCCTCCTTCCGACGCCCGCTGCCTCCACACCTCAGACCCCCGACCCTTCCCCCTCCCGCCGCCACTCTCCCGCCAGCCCCTCAACGGCCGCCTCCGGCCGCCAGGCTCAACCCCTTTAGCCCCCCAGGGGCGGTTTTCCCCGGGGAGGCTCAAACACCGCTGCCCTCGGCTCCATCCTCACCTTAGGGTCCGGGCCCGATCAGCAGCGGTGACAGGCCTGGACGCGCTCAGTCTGCGAGAAAAGTATGTGAGGGTGCGGCCCGTGCATGCGCACGCGCGCGCTCCCGCCACTGCACCCCCGTGCACCCCAAGAGCTGCAGGGCTGGCTACGCTCCGAGAGAGGTGCTCGGCGCCGGAAGCCGAGCTCCGCCTCCAGCTGAACTCACCTGGGGGCGGGACTCCTAGAGGACGGGCCGGGACGCGCGCTTCCGCCGCTCCGCCCTGCGGGAGCAGGCGCAGGCTGGGAAGGCGGCGAGTCCGCCGGGGGCGTGCGCCTGGGGGCGGGGCTCCGAGGGGCGGGACGAGCGGGGGCGCCGAGACGCGGAGCCATGGGAGTCCCGCGTCGCGTGACTGCTCTGGGGAGACCTCGCCGCGCTCCCGGGTGAAGCACAGGCCAAAGCAACCGGCTTGTAGTCGGGAGCTGGTGTGTGAATCCGAACCCGTGTGACCTTGGCCTGCAACCCTCGCCGCAGCTGCTTCCCCCCGTGACATCGAGTTTTAAGAATAGGTTCTTATATGTTTTCTGGGCGTTTGAACGGTCCGCTCCCAGGACTGCATTTTGATTCTCCGCAGCCCCTTCTTTCTGCAGCGTCTGGGGTGCAGTGGCCTCGTTTTCATACCCGCTGCCTTGGCCTCGCATCAGACGCCGACCTTGAACATCTGGTCGTTGAGGATGCTTTTAGTTTCTGAAGTGTTCCCTTGAGAGTCTGGAAAAGTGGCAGATCCTGAATTCCAAAACCGGCCTGAGGCACATAGTATTCTTGAGAGGGTCTTTATCACCTTGTTTTTTGCTAAAGCTATAAACTGATGTTTTGAGGTTTATTACCCCAAGTGACCTAAATGGTAGTCAAACGTTTTCGTGAAAGAGAAGCTCACAACGCTTAGTTAGCATCATTGATTTTCGTTTTCTGATTTCTGTATGGCCACATTTCTTTGCTCAGTTTTTTACTTTGGGAAATTTAATTTAATTTTTGTTTTAATTTCTGTCGATCCTATGTACATTGTGTATTTTTAAAACTTTATCTTCGTTTTTCTCAAACCAAATCTCCCCACTGGTCACAATGCTAAGTTCTACCAAAAAACAAAAAAAAAGGAATCAAGTTTTGTTTATCCTATGAAATATGTATTGAGTAGGAAATTCAAAGACTTTTAGCAAGAATCCATGATGATTAAAAATCTGGCAGTGGAAGTTGGGGGAAAGGAAATAGACTGTCTTAGTAACTACACCTGAGTACTGAAAAAGGCAGGTAATGAAAAGTATTTGTGATCTATTTTTTCTTTTGAAATATCTAGAACGTTTTGTTACAAATTCAGAATTTTTTTTTTTTGCATTTTATTTAGATCTTTCAACCACTGTTTGCATTCATTACCATTCTGCACCAGTTTCAGATGTACAGCAAAGTGGCGGAAAACCAGGCACTCTGCCAAGGGTCCCCTCCCTGCCCCAGCACCTACCTGGCCCCACACTCCATTATCCCAATAGTATTGACTATGAGAAGAATGCATTCTTAATGGGCCTAAATTTGTGGGCAAATAAATAATTGTAGATCAAAGATAAACTTGGTTAAAAAAAAAGTCTCACTGAATTATTAATTCACCCCCAACCCTCCAATTATACTTTTGACCCTTAACCTGCTTTAACCTCAGTAGTTTACTCATCTTTCTACCACTGTTCAAGGCATTTGTTTCCTGAATTTCTTTTTTCTTTTCCTTTTTTTGTTTCCTGAGTTTCTTATCCTTGTGATGTTTTCCATTATTCCTTCTGTCTGTTTATGCCTTTACTCTTGCTTCAAGATGACAGGACCAAAACCCAATGATTTTATAAAATGCTCACCCCCCAGACAAAATGATTTCAATTTCCCCTCAACGTCACATGCCTGGTTCATATCATTTTATTTATGCACTGTTTCTTCAATTAAATTGTAAGGAGTATGGGGTTAAGAGCTTTTTCTTATACCATTATACATTTGCAGATTTTATGTATCATAGCTGCGGTGAATGTTGTTGATAGTACTACTGATGAGGAAACATGTACAAGAGTATGCAAACACTGTTGTCATTATTGTCCCCACAAAAGGTCCACAAACTCAGCAAAATATACCTTTAAAAAAAGAAAGGGAAATTCTTCTTACAGAATGAGTGACAAAATTATAATGCTCATGTGCCTGTGGGAATAACATAACAATACTAAAAACGACTGCCCGGAGTATTGTATTGGTCATGACAATATTTTCTCTTTGAGTGGGATGCCTATCAGATTGCATGTACCTTGTAGACAATTTAGCCACATAGTTTCTACCTACATTTCCATAGTTACCAGGTCCAACTATTAAATAAGCATCTGCAGGGAAGATGTTACTCTCTGAGTTTCTGTATCTAGGAAATAGCAAACAAGCCATGAAGCCTGGTTGTCATGGTGGCAACCTAAATCCTCATACCTCATTAATGGATTCTTAGACAAACCACATGGGAATACACAGACCATAGAAGTCGTAGACTGAGATTGAACAGGTTACCTAGCTGGACAAAAGGAATAGTGAACCAAAATTTTGACAGTTCTTTAATGCAGAGAAAGAGGATCAGATCTGCTATCCAAAATACCAACCTACAATATAACCTTCTCCTGGTGAACGATGAATTCTGTTTGTGTTGATTTTGTGCTTGCCTTATTTAATGGTGTTCTTATTTTTTTAGCCAAAATTAAGAGCAAAATTTCTAAATTGTTAGGGCAATTTATTCCTAATATCAGTACCTTATTTTGTATCATTATCAATACATTGAAAATTCCATATACCATTTAAAAAAATTTTTTTACTATTAAACACTATTATTAATTTTTTTTAAACATTTGCCATTTCCACAGGCTAAAAATAAAGTGCTAAGAGAATGATGTGGTTTCTAAAATCAGGGTTTAAATTAGGTGTCATTTCAAATTGGTACTTTTTTCTAGAACAGGGCAAAACATATAAAGAAACACAGCTGTGACTGAGAAAGTAGAAAAAGAATCCCACAATGTTAACAACAGAATTCCAAACTACCATCTCAAATGTGGCTGAGATTGTTATTTAATTACCTGAGGAAATGATTAATTAATAATGGGTGGAGGGTTGAAGAAGAGAGTGACTTCTGAAAGTAGTTTCAGTTTGGCTTTTATTACTATTACTGATATTGTTGTTGTTGCTTTATTACATTTAAAAGAATGCAAAGTATTATATGCATTCTTTGTATTTCTCCAAACAGAAAAATTATTCAAGGGGATTCATAATTGAAGACTATCTTGCCAAATTTGATGTTTAAAAAGTCAACCAACCAACAAGAGTATATAAAGTGTCTAGCCTTCTTGCTTAGCAAGAACCGCAACTTTGCAGATGAACCAAAAAAGGTAAAGAAATCAACATTTATTCTGAGAAACCAAAAAAAAAAAAAAAAGAATATCAAATAGAAGGTAATATTTGTTTCACTTTTAAACTATGTGGTGCAAACCATGGAGTAATATAGAGGAATTATTGAGGGCTGGAATTACTTTGTATCTTCAAGAGGAAAAGATGGGGAGACTGGCTTAGTTAGCTGTAGCAGACGGAGGGAAATAAGCCTGAATAGGTTTTAATAAACACAAAATTATTAGCTTACCTAAGATATAATGTAAAGGCTCAAAAAGAGACTTGACGCTATTTGTGTGTTCTTTCTCTACTCAGTAAGGAAAATAGACTTTAAAGTAGTAAAGGTGAAACAGCGTAGAAAGAGAACTGAAACCTGAGATTGTTGAGGAGACAGTAAGCAAACACCTATCTGTTTCCAATAAGTTCATGGGTTCCAGGCACAAATTACATCCCACAGCTGTTTACAGGTAACCTAAGACCCATGGCTGTTAAGTTCAAAGAAACTATAAAAAATGAAAAAGATGATAGATCACCTGCTTTTAAAAATTGTTTAAAACGTAGATAGTAAAAACTTTAAAACAGAAAAGTAAAATTCCAGAGTGCATGATTAAATATATTTTATGAACATTGATAAGAGTTTGATTTTATCTTTCAATGAAAATGGAAATTGCACAGTCATGATATAATTTCAGCAAAGCATTTATTCTTTCATGATATTTGTGAGTGGGACTCTAAAATAAGGGCTTGATATAATTACAATAAGGTAAAGTCAAAGTTAGTTGGATAATTATAGCCAAACTTTTGTTTATAATTTTCCAGCAATTATATAGGTGAGGCCATAATGATCATTTTGGTCAAATCAGAGGATGAATAAAACCTATATAGCATAGAAAATATGGCTGAAGACAGAATCAGGGAACAAAATTATATTAACATTTTAAGCTCTGAGCTAAAATCTAAAGATAAAATTTAATAGAAACATATGAAAATCCCTATACTTGTTCAGGTTGGAAAATAAAACTGCAGAACTACAAAACTGGATAGATTCTGGTTTAGCCCTGTAAAAAATATCCAGAGGTTTTAGTGTCTGCCAAGACCAATGTGAATTAATAATATAGTAGGAAGCTTTTAGTGATACCTCTAACACTTTCTGTTGAAAAACTGTGCCCACCATCACCAGCCCTTTCATTTGGGGGATCCCCTGGCTAGTATTCCCCATAAACTTCACTGTTCCTCTAGAATAGGAATAGGCAGAATAATGACCGTGGTCTACTCAAAGATGTCCACATCCTGATCCCTGGAACCTGTGAATATGTTACTTTACATGGATAAAGAGGATAAAGTTTGCTAATCAGCTGACTTTTAAACAGGGAGATTATCCTGGATTATCTAGGTGGGCCCAGTGTAATCCCAAGAGTCCTTAAAAGCAGAAGAGGGAGGCATAAGAGAAAGTCAGAATGATGCGATGTGAGAAGAACTCAACCCAGCATTGCCTGAGATGAAGGTGGAGGAAGGAATGCAGGTGGCCTCCAGACTTTGGAAAAAACGAGAAACCCGTCTCTCCTAGAGCCTTGGGAAACAAATGCGACCCTGCCACACTTTGATTTTAGCCTAGAGAGAACTGTGTGTTGGCCTTCTAACCTACTGAACCATAATATAATAAAATTGTGTTGTTTTAAGTCACTAAGATTGTGGTAATTTATAAGAGCAGCAATAGATAAAGGAGACAGCTTTTACAACTTGTTTTCATTCTCTGCAAAGGAGCTGCTATTATTTACCATCCAAATGTCCTTTATTTTCTTATCTCCCTGTAGGTAAGCAACATTATGCCATAGAAGGGACAATGAACTCTTACTTAAAAATTATGAGTTCAGAAATTTAATAACCGATGAGACTGCATAATCACTTAGGCATAATTAGCCTCTGTAATCACTAGTTTTCTAATTTGTGAAATTGGATTTTAAAATACCTACTGTCTTCAACTGTCTGTGTTGCTTCACAGTTTTTGAGATGAGGTGTGTGAAATAATAAAAGCCAACCATTAAGGACATAATATGTGCGATGCATTGTTCTGTGTGGTTTATGGGTAGTCTTTTGTTTAATCTCTACAATGACAATGTGAGCTGTGTGCTATTGTTCCTTCATTGAGGTAGAGAGAAATTAGGTACAAAGCACCAGAGATCACAAAGAAATTAAAATCCTGTAGGGAATGGATATACAATAAATAAAAAAGTTTACTAATAATTTTCCTGAAAATATTTTTTCATTTAAGTTTTATCGATAGTAACTTTTACTATTTGTTTCTTGCACATTTCCATGACAGTTAATCTCTTCATTAATCTATCCATTCATTCTGTAAATAATATTTATGGAGTGCCTATTAGACAGATGGAGCAAAAGCAGGTTTACAGTTGTTCATGTGGAAAACAATACAATAACCAATAAATATTACAAGAATAAACTTTCACATACTTACGAGTGTAAACCTACTTTTGCCCCACCCTGTATGTCAGGTACTATCCTAAGCCTTAGGAACAAAACAGACATGGTGCCAGCTGTTAAGAAGGTTAGACTATAATGAGAGCTACAGGTAAAAACAGGAAGTGACAATGGAGTGTGGTGAGTAGCATCCTGGGGGGATCGGTGTTGGCAAGAGGACATAAGCGATTCATCTGATACAGACCTGAGAGTTCAAGGAATATTATCCAGAGGAAGTCACATCTATATTAAAATCTGAAGGCTAAGTAGGAGTTACGTAAAGAGGAAGTAGAGAGTATTCTGGTAGAACACTGTTACCTTCAGGATTTCAGCGTCTTCCTCATTGACACCTCTCACCTGTCTCTGAAAACAGACTAGGCCCTGACCAGGTAGCTCAGTTAGTTAGATCATCCTATCCAGATCCCCCCTTCTCTCTCTCTCTGTTCCTCCCTTTCAATCTCTCTTGCTCTCTTCTCTCATCAGTTTTAAAAAGTAAATAAATCCTGCTTTAAGGTTCATTCCAAAATGCAATTTGATGTTAAGTCCCTGATGTGAAATTTTCAAATATTTCATATTTAATAAGCTCTTTGTCTATAACCCATTTTTATCTGACCCCACATTTTCTTAAACCAGTCATAAAACAATGTCTTAGATTACTTTATTTCCAGGTCCAGTTAACATGGCCCATTTTTATTAGCTAATTATAACATAAGTAGCAAGTGAAAAAATAAACAGGTAAACGTTTTCTATAGAGAATTTAATTCCTGTGGTACCCTTCTTTTACCACTAGATGGCACTTGTATACCTTAGAGACAAAAATGCTGTTTCAATTTACCTTCCTGGAAATTAGTGAAACTAACCAATCAGGTCAGGACATTGAGAAGTAATTCCCCAAACCAGAATTTATGTGATCTTGGTTCTTACATTTAACCTTAAAAAATGAGCCTGACATCTTCCTTTCCTTTTGGATATGTAAGACAGTAAGAAATTTAAAAGTAAATTACCTGTACATACCTGCCCATCCTGTACTAAGTCATCCCTACCCATGCTTTATTTTCATTTCTTTTATTTTTATTTTCAAATAATACTATCATTCTAACATCTAACCTGATACATTGGACTACTCGTTGTTCCCTGCTTATGCATTCCACCCTCCTGTCTTCTTACTTAAGCGTGTGCTTTTCCCTCAACTTGGAAGAACTACTCCCTCTCCTCCAGTACTTACCCCTCCATACTACCTTTAGAACTCCCACTCAGTCTTCAAGACAAATTTCAACTTATGTCTTTTCCATGGCATTTTCTCTCTCACTACCAAGAAAATGCCTTCTTCCTATTTCCTATTCGTTCTTTTAACAAGCTTAGTATTCTGTTTAATAATGTATGTATTGTAGCATGCATCATTCTAAGTCTATCTGCATCTCTATGGCACATAAAGACTTTCTGCCTTAAGATTTTATATGAACACTTCTTAATCTCTGTACTAAATAATGTTTGCTTCTTGAGTGCAGAGACTATCTTAGTCATCTTTATATTTCCTGAAATATTTAGCAGAATATTATTCACTGAGTTGATTTGAATGGCAATGTCCGTAAGAACATTGCCAAACTCTAAGAATCAGAAATGAGATGATGATTCTTAGCGATAAGCTCTTGGATAATTTGTATAACATTAAACAGCAAAAATTATGGAACCAAAATCATCTTGCTACCTAGAAATGACATTCATGGCATTAGACTCCCACCTCCTCCAAATTTACAGAAACGATGAATAGAGCATACCTATTTTAAAGTATAAATCTGAGCTCAAAATTGAGAAAGCAAAGCTTTGGATACCAGACGTGAAGAAGAAATTCGAAGTAGGAAGGGCCAGAAGCTGAGATTTTTTTTTTTTAAACATTTTATTTTTATTTATTTTTAGAGAGGGGGGAAGGGAGGGAGACAGAGAGGGAGAGAAACAGCAATGTATGGTTGCCTCTCACATGGCCCTCACAGGGACCTGGCCTGCAACCCAGGCATGTGCCCTGACTAGGAATCGAACCGGGACCCTTTGGTTCTCAGCCCGCGCTCAATCCACTGAGCTACACCAGCCAGGGCAGAAGCTGAGATTTTTAACTCCATGTAGGACCACGAAATGTGGCCCTCAAGCCACTTAGGGAGGAGCTAAAACTGGAATTCCTGTATAAGTTAGAACTCTAAAGAGATTTTCTACTTGGAGGTTAATGAAATTGTCACTCTTATCTTCTGCACAGTAGTCTAGGTTGGGTGGAGGTGGAAAGTAACATTTCCCATAAAAATTAAAAGTCCAGTCTATGGAAATCCAATTTTATTATCACTTGGAAACAGAAACCCAAGCTTAGAAACAGAGAGAACTTCCTAGCCCCTAGAGAAGCAAATACAAAATCCTCGATAAGGACACTTACACAACCTAAGGTGCAAAAAGAATGCCACAGAATAGGCAACCTTCACTGAAGATGAACTCTCAAAATTTGCATACCACATAAAGGAACAATCTACCACAAGGAAGAGTCAGCAGATATATCAAACTGAAAAATATTTGTACCCAATAACTTCAGTTAATTAAACAAGCTGAAATGACTACAAAAAAATGAAAAATATAAAAGAAAAAATGAAAGCACTAGATTAGATGAAAATAGAAATATTTGGAAAAGAATAGGACTTTTTGGATTCATTAATTTTTTAAAAAAAATTTATTGATTGATTTTTAGAGAGAGAAAGGGAGAGAGAGAGAAACATCAATTTGTTGTTCCACTTATTTATGCATTCATTGGTTGATTTTTATATGTGCCCTGACTGGGGATCGAACCCACAACCTTGGTATGTTGGGACAGTGCTCTAACCAACTGAGCTACTTGGGCAGGGCTAGTTTTTAAACAAATATTTATTGAACATTTACAAAGTTCTAGCACTATTTTAGGTACTGGAGATAAAATGGTGAAGATACACAAATTGAGCTTATATTTTATTTTTAAAAAAGAAACTACCTCAACAGATAGGTTAAACAGATAGACTGGAAACATCAGGAGAGATGATTATTAAATCAGAAAACGGATTCAAGGAAATTATTCACCCCACAGAGGGATTTTTTAAAATGGAGACTATAAAACCAAAGTTAAGTGATGTGGAAGAAAATAAGAAGGTCTAACATACATCTAATAGAATTTCCAAAGAGAGAGAAAAGACGTAATGAAGGGGAGGCACTATTCAAAGGGAAAATGGCAGAGAATTCCTCAGAAACAAAGAAAAACACAGCTGTGGAATAAGATGAGTCCTCAAGAGGATACATTTTTTAAAAGAAGCCTATGTCTGGACATTTCTAGTTAAAACTAAGAGAACCAAAGACAAGGAGAAAACTACAATAGCAAAGAAGAAGGAGAAGAAAAGGAGGTAGGAAGGGACGAGAGAGAGGAATAACACCTATATTGTATCTATATTGACAAAAGAAATCTCATTGGTAAAAATAAAATTGAAAGGAAAAATTTTCAGTGCTAAGTAAATTGGTACTCGCCCTTAAAATTTTGTAGAGACACACATTCATTGTTTCTATTGAACATTTCAGAGTAAGTTGCATACTTCATACCCCCTTACCCCAAACACTGTGGTGTGTATTATCTAAGAACTGGCATTGTCTCCTGCACATACATACTTATTTATTTGCTTTCTTTCAGTTTTTCTTTTAAGAAGGGCAAGATTGTTGGTCCCTACAAATACCTATCATTTATAGACCAGGAGTAGACAAGCTTTTTCTGTAAAGGTTTAGAGATAGGCATTTTAGGCTTTGCAGGCCAAGAGGCAAAATCTGGGATTTTATCTAGATACATATGTAAAGAGCGTAATCAAATTTATGTAACTTTTCAAATTAATGTAATTCAAAATATAATACTAGCAAATGAATGTGATTTTTTGTAGTAC
>PVJI01007047.1:0-81281 GCA_004026765.1 Micronycteris hirsuta
GTTCATGACTTTTGTTTGTTGAAAGTTTTTTTATTACTGCTTCAATTTCATTGGTTGCAATTTGTCTATTCAGATTCTTGGATTCTTCCTAATTGTGTTTTGGAAGATTGTATGTTTCTAGAATTTATCCATTTCTTCCAGATTTTCCAATTTCTTCATAATACTTTCTTACAATTCTTTTTGTATTTCTTTTTTTAAATTTTATTTATTTATTTTTAGAGAAAAGGGAAGGAAGGGAGAAAGAGAGGCAGAGACACATTAATGTGCAAGAGATACATTGATCAGTTGCCTCTCACATGCCCCATCCGGGGACCTGGCCCACAACCCAGGCATGTGCCTTGACTGGGAACTAAACCGATGACATTTGGATTCACAGGCTGGCACTCAAACCACTGAGCCACACCAGCCAGGGCCATAATTCTTTGTATTTCTTTGGTATCAGTTGTTATTTCTCCTCTTTCATTTTTTATTTTATTTATTTGATTCTTCTCTTTTTTTTTTTCTTGATGAGTCTGGTTAAAGGTTTATTGATCTTGTTTATCTTTTCAAGGAACCAGCTTTTATTTTCATGAATATTTTGTATGTTTATTTTAAACTGTAATTTGTTTATTTCTGCTTTGATCTTTATTATTTCTTATTTCCTTTCTTCTACCCTCTTGGGGTTTTGTTTGCAATTCTCTTTCAAGTTCCATAAAGTGTTAAGGTAGGTTGCATATTTTAGATCTTTCTTGTCCCTTAAAATAGGTTTGTAATGCTATTAATTTCCCTCTTAGGACTGCTTTTGATGTGTCCTATAGATATTGGTTGTGTTCCCCTTTTTCTTTCTTTTTAAAAAGTGTTTGAAATTGTTTATTCTACTACATTTGTCCCAATTTTTTCCCCTTTAGCCCCCTCCACCCCACCATTCTCTCCCAAAGTCCATCCCCTCTCTGTTGTTCATGTGTCTTTCATACATGTTCTTTGACTAATCCCTTCCCTTTCTTTCCACCATTTCCCCCATCTCTCTGCCCCTCCTACAGGTATCAGTCTGTTCCATGTTTCCATGTCTTTGGTTCTATTCTTCTCATAGTTTATTTTGTTCATTAGATTCCAGTTATAAGTGAGGTCATATGGTATTTGTCTTTCACTGACTGGCTTATTTCACTTAGCATAATCGTCTCCAGTTCAATCCATGCTATTGCAAAAGGCAGGGATTCCTTTTTTCTTTCTGCTGTGTAGTGTTCCATTGTGTAAATGTACCACAGGTTTTGATCCACTCATTTACTGATGAGCACTTGGACTGTGTCCAATGCTTGGCTATGGTAAATAGCACTGCTATCAACATAGGGGTGCATATGTTCTTTTGAATTGGTGTTTCAGGATTCTTACGATAGATTCCCGGAAGTGGAATCACTGGGTCATATAGCAGTTCTATTTTTATTTTTTGAGGACATTCTATACTGTTATCCACAGTGGCTCCACCTGTCTGCATTGCAACCAACAGTGTTCTAGGGTTCCCTTTTCTCTACCTCCTCACCAGAACTTGTTATTTGTTGACTTATTGATGATAGCCATTCTGACAGGTGTGAAGTGATCTCTCATTGTGGTTTAATTTACATCTATCTGATGGGTAGTGATATTGAACATTTTTTCATATGTCTATGGGAAATCTGAATGTCCCCCTTGGAGAAGTGTCTATTGAGGTCTTTTGACCATTTTTAAATTGGGTTGTTAGTTTTCTTGGTGTTGAGTCATATGGTCATATGAGTTCTTTATATATTTTGGAAATTAAACCCTTGTCTGATGTATCACTGGCAAATATGTTCTCCCACACAGTAGGTACTCTTTTCATTTTGATGTTGGTTTCTTTAGCCGCACTGAAGCTTTTTAATTTGATGTAGTCCCATTTTTTTCCTTTATTTCCCTTGCTATATGAGATATATTGGCAAAATATTGCTATGTGGGATGTCTGAAATTTTACTGCCTGTGTTTTCCACTAGGACTTTCATGGTATCATGACTTATATTTAAGTCCTTTATCCGTTTGGGGTTTATTCTGGTGTATAGTGTAAGTTGGTGGTTTAGTTTCATTTTTTTGCATATCCCAGCGCAGTTCTCCCAACACCATTTGTTGAAGAGACAGTTCTTACTCCATTGTATGCCCATGCCCCCTTGCCAAATATTAATTGGCCATACAGACATGAATTTATTTCTGGGCTCTCTATTCTGTTCCATTGAGCTACATGTTTGTTCTTATGGTACCAGACTGTATACTACAGTAGCATTGTAGCACCTTTAATATTAGGTATTATGATGCCTCCAACTTTGTTCTTCTTTCTCAGGATGGTTGAGGCTATTTGGGGTCTTTCTTGGCTCCATATAAATTCTTGGAATATTTGTTCTAGATATATGAAATGGTAAATATCCATGGTATTTTAATAGGAATTGCTTTGGATCTATAGATGCTTTGTATAATATGAAGATTTAATGATGCTAATTCTTCTAATCCATGAACATGATATATAAGGTCTGTCCATAAAGTATCCAGCTATGTAAAATGAAAAATAGAGACTTTTACTGAAGAAGATAGAAGATACAAGAAACATTATACATAGAGTAATAACACCTCAGTCCCCTTCAAAGTAGCACCTTGGGGCCTCACACAGTTCTCCCAGCATCTCTTCTACTGTTCAAAATACTCTGCAAATTTTTTTGTTGGAATCTCCATCAGCTGCCTCTTTGTATTTTCCTGAATCTCATCTATGGTCTGAAATGTCTTCCCTTTCAAAGGTGGTCTTAGTTTTGGGAAAGCCAGAAGTTGAAGGGTGCCAAATCTTGGCTGTAGAGGGCTGATTCACCTAGGCAATTTGATGTTTTGCAAAAAAAGTCTACAAAAAAAAGTGATGCGACAACAGGTGCATTGTAATGATGAAGCTGTTGTTTTTGTCATACTGCATCTCTCACCCAACGAAGAACACTGAGGTAGTACTCTTTATTATTTGTTTGGCTTATAGGGGCATACTTTTGATGAACAACACATTTCCAAAAATAAAAAATACAGTTAATATGGTCTTGTGCGTGCTGTGACTTTGCTGCACTTTCTTCAGGCGTGGAACACCAGGTGACCTCCATTGGGGTGACTGGGCCTACATTTCTGAATCACAGTCATAGACCCATGATCCATCTCTGGTTATGACCTTCTTAGGGGAATCTGGTTCTTCGGTAGTGGTTGGAATCAAGTCATTAGCAACTGCAGCACGATGTTCCTTCTACTCTGGTAGCAGAAACTTTGGAATGAATTTTTCCATGACATGTTTTATGTCAAGATCCTGCTTCAAAATCTCAGACACAGTAATTTTTGGAATCCCCAGATCAGCTTCTAGTTCTTGCTCTGTCAGTTGCCAATCTTAGTTGATTGCAGCTGGTACACATTGAACATTCTCAGGAGCTCTGCTTGTTGCAGGCCTTAGAGAATATGGATCATTTTCAACAGATTCTTGTCCATATTGGAAGCATTTGTGCCACAATTTATTTGCACTGCACTCATTGCATCATCCCTGAGAACCTTCTAAATCATCCAAATAGTTTCTGTGAAGGACTGTTCAAGCTTAACACAAAATTCGATGCAGATTTGTTGCTCTATTTGTTCAGTCATTTTGAATGCCACGGCCACACAGTACACATGCTCACTCAGTGGCATCTACCACCCCCGCTGACTAGTACAATGAAAACCTCATTGTTCATGCATGTGCAATCCAGTCCACTCTCTGCTGTCAGGTTACATTAATGTCACTCAAACAGTTCTCATTATATTAACAATGGCTGGACTTTTTCCTTACAGACCTTGTATACTTTCATTTACTTGTATTTTACTCAACTTCTTTCTTCAGTGTTCCACAGTTTTCTGAGTAGAGGTCTTTTATATCCTTAATTAAATTTATTCCTGGGTACTTTATTTTTCTTGTTGCTTCAGTAAATGGGATTTTTCTTAGTTTCTCTTTCTGATAATTCATTGTCGGTGTATAAGAATGCCATAGATTTCTGAATATTGATTTCTTATCCCATTACTTTGCCAAATTCAATTATTTGGTCAACTAGTTTTTTGATGGAAACTACAGGGCTTTCTATGTACACTATCATGTCATCTGCAAATAATGATAGGTTTCTTTCCTCCTTTCCAATTTGGATGCCTTTTACTTATTTTTCTTTTCTGACCACTGTGTCTAGGATTTTCATTACTATATTGAGTAGAAGTGGTGAAAGCAAACATCCTTGTCTTGTTCCTGATCCTAGAGGGAAAGCTTTTAGTTTTTGCCCATTGAGTATGATGTTGGCTGTAGGTCTGTCATATATGGCCTTTATTATGTTGAGGAATGCTCCCTCTATCACCATTTTGCTGAGTGTTTTTATCATAAATGTGTGCTGTACTTATTGAATTCTTTTTCTGCCTCTATTGATATGATCATGTGACTTTGTCTTTCCTTTTGTTTATGTGATGTATTACGCTTATTGATTTGCAAATATTGTACCATTCTTGCATCCCTGGGATGAATCCCACTTGGTCATGGTGTATGATCTTTTTAATGTATTGCTGGATGTGGTTTGCCAATATTTTATTAAGGATTTTAGCATCTACGTTCATCAGCAATATTGGCCTGTGGTTTTCTTTCTTTGTTATGTCTTTATCTGGTTTTGGGGTTAGGATGATGCCAGCCTCATTAAAAGCATTTGAGAGTCTTCCCTCTTCTTGGAGTTTTTCGAAAAGTCTGTGAAGGATAAGGGTTAGCTCTTCCTTAAATGTTTTATAAAATTCTCCTGTGAAACCATCTGGTCCAGGGCTTTTGTGTGCTGGGAGTTCTTTGATTATTGCTTCAATTTCACCAGCTGTTATTGGTCTGTTTAGGCTTTCTGCTTCTTCTTGATTCAGTTTTGGAAGATTATACGTTTCTAGAAATGTGTCCATTTCACCTAGGTTGTCAAATTTCTTGGTATATAGTTGTTCATGGTAATTTCTTACAGTCCTTTTAATTTCTGTGGTATCAGTTGTAACTGATACCACAGAAACGATACCACAGTTGTAAATGAAAGGAGACCTCTTTCATTTCTGATTGTATTTATTTGGGTCCTCTCTCTTTTTTCCTTCATGGGTGTGCCTAATGGCTTGTTGATTTTGTTTGTTTTTTTCAAAGAATCAGCTCCTGGATTTATTTACCCTTTGAATGTTCTTTTAGTCTCTATGTCATTTAATTCAGCTCTGATCTTGGTTATTTCCTTCCTTTTACTCACTCTGGGCTTTGTTTGTTGTTGTTCCTCCAGTTCTTGTAGATGTAGTGTTAGGTTGTTTATTTAAGATGCTTCTATCTTTTTTAGGTAGGCCTGTTTCACTATGAACTTCCCTGTCGGGACTGTCTTCATTGTGCCCATAGGTTTTGGACAGTTGTATGTTCATTTTCATTTGTTTCAAGTATCTTTTTTATTTCTTCCTTGATCTCATTATTAACCCATTTGTTGTTTCATAGTCTGCTATTCAGTCTCCATAAATTTGAATGTTTTTGAAATTTTTCCTTGAGGTTGGTTTCTAGTTTCAGGCCCTTGTGGTCGGAGAAGACACTTGATATAATTTGAATTTTCTTGAATTTGTTGAGGCTTGTTTGGTGTCCTACCACATGGTCTATCTTTGAAAATGTTCCATGTGCATTTGAAAAGAATGTGTACTTTGCTTCTTTGGGATGAAAGGTTCTATAGGAATAAGTTAAGTCCATTTGATTCAGTGTATTGTTTAATGCCACAATATCCTTGCTGATAATTTATTTGGAAGATCTATCCACTTTTGACAGTGGGGTGTTAAAATCCCCTAGTATAAATGTGTTGCTGTCTGTATCTTTCTTGAAGTCCTCCAAGATTTTCCTTTTGTATTTGGGTGCTCCTATGTTGGGTGCATATATGTTTTTATGTTTATGTCTTGATAGATCCTTACTTTGAGTATTATGAAGTGTCCTTCTGTTTCTCTTTCTACAGTCTTTCTTTTGAAGTCTATTTTGACTGATACAAGTATTGCTACCCCAGCTTTTTTTTCCTGTCAATTTTCTTGGAATATTTTTTTCTAACCCTTCACTTTCAGTCTTTGTAGGTCTTTTGTTCTTGGTGGGTCTCTTGTAGGCAGCATGTGTACATGTCATGTTCTCTTATCCATTCAGCTACCCTGTATTATATGGAGCATTTAATCCAGTAACATGTCCAGGAAAATGTTGTTGTGTGGTAAGAGGAAGGAGAATCGATAACAGTTGGGATAGAACCAAGGTGAAAAAATGGATAGAGCAAAATTTACAACATAAGTAAAACACTTAAGGGCAATGGGAAAAGTGGAGTAGGAAGAGGGAAGAGTATAGTATGAAGTTTGAAGCAAGATTGAAAAGGTATAGAGCCAATGGGAGCAAATTTGCAATAAAAACCATAGCAGGGTTGATAGCAAGGACAGCTGAATGACATTTAGTAAAGGTGGAATGGGACTAAGAATATTGTAGTAAAGTGGAAAGTGAATATGAGGTGTCTACAGTAAATAAAAATGATTTTGAGAGGATGAGGGGAGCAAACTAATAAGAGTAAGGAGTAGCCCTGGCTGGTGTAGTTCAGTGGATTGAGCGTGGGCTGAGAACCAAAGGGTCACCAGTTCAATTTCCAGTCAGGGCACATGCCTGGGTTGCAGGCCAGGTCCCCAGTTGGGGGCCATGTGAGAGGCAACCACACATTGATGTTTCTCTCCCTCTCTTTCTCCTTCCCTTCCCTTCTGTCTAAAAAAAAATATAAATAAAATCTTAAAAAAAAAAGTCAGCAATATTTCCAAAAAAAAAAGAAGTAAGAAGTAAAGTCCAGGTTGACAGAGGGGGATAAAAGAAGAAAAAAAAAGGTAGAAAGAAAACAGTGAAATAAAATTCCTCACTCAACTGATCAGGGGCAGGGGGAAGGCAAAATGGAATGAGACAGTGGGAGAGTATTCTATGGGAGTTAAAGTACAAACAAGTAGTGAACAAATATAGTCTATTTGTTCAAATAGGAGTTCCTTTGAAGAAGTACAGCAGTAACCATGATATTTCACCCAACTGGCCACTAAAAGGTGAAAACGAAATAAGGCTCTTGTTAGAAGGCAAAAAGAATGAGGAAGAAGAGAGCTTATGCGAGGTTAGATGGAGAAGAAATAGTGAGTGTAAGAGACAGAAACTTGGCGTAGTGTGAGAGAAAATAAAGTTAACCACAACAGTAATAAAGCTCAGGAAGATGGAGAAATGGATTAAGACCAGCAAACGGTTCTGTATGGAATTTGGAATAACAATAGTGTGATAAAAATATATAATCTGAATAAAAATAATAAAAGACCAAGAGTAGTGTGTTATTTGGAATATAAGTGAAGTGAACGAAGAAAAGTTAAAATGCAATCTAAAAGGGAGAATAGAAAAACAAATCAAACACTAAAAACAAGCAAAACAAAACAAGAAAAACCCTAAATAAATGGAAAGAAGAAAAATATATATATACAAGCTCTGAAGGATAGGAAAGTGAAATCTGTCTCAGCTGTTGGTGTTCACCTTCTGACTTCTTTCTGGATCCATCTCTGATTCTCTCACAGCTACAGGTCTTATTGTTTTACTCTTGAAAATAAATAAAAATAAAAAAGAAAGCCCCCTACTGATTTTAAACCTGCTAAGCTGTTTTTTTTCAGTTCTTCCCAGATCCTGAAGGCAGAGTTTCTTTCCTTTCCTGTGGTCCCACAAAGATGAGGGCTCAGTCTGAGCTACAATAGTCACAGGTGCCCAGTTTCCAGCCCACAGCCCTCAGAGCACTGTCCGGCCACACTGTCCACTCTGCGCATTTGTGCCAGGCCAGCAGCAATAATCTACCTCATTCTGCAGCCCTTTGATCAGTCCATGAGGTGCACTGACTGGGAGCAAATCTTGCCCACCCTCCTCTCTCTTTGTAGGCCTGGCCTCTGCGCAGGCGCAAGGTCCCTGCCTGGTGGCTCAGTTTCCCTATTGAAAATATTCTCTCTGGGCACTGCTGCCTCCCTGAGCCTCTGCTGCCCTGCTTTGATCAATATGTGAGGTGCCCTGAGTGGGAGCAAATTGCACCCACACTCTTCCCTCTTCAATGGCCAGGCTGCTGTCTGCGTGATGTCCGTGTGCACAGGAGGTCCCCACATGGTGGCTCAGTTCCCCTTTGGCAAAAAGTTCCCTTGGGTGCTGCCTGCCACTCCTAATAAGCATGGCTTTCTGCATAGTCCAACTCCTTGACCAGTCTAGAGTTTATCTTAGTAGTGGCCAGTCACAGCCCATTTCTTCTTTCAGCTGCAGGTGTCACCTGGCTCCCCAATTTCTCTGGTACTGTCCCAGCCAGGGTATGCCGCCAGCTGCGTGTCACTTACTGTCTTTTTATCCCCCCAACAACTTCGCCTATTCCCAGCTCTCCTGGCATGGGTCTGGGACTTTCCAACTCTGGGAGGGGAGGAAGCCACTAGGCTGCTATCACTGACCTGGCTCTCTTCCAATTCTTCTGCCACAGCCACAATGTCCCACACAAGGCCCAGAGATCTTCCCATCAGCCTAAAAAATCTCCTTATCACCTGCTTTTAAGTGTCCTCTGAGACCTTTGGTTTCCAACCTTCATTATCAGCTGGGATTCTGTTGACTGTAGTCTCTGTGCTTCAGAAGATTGGCCAGGTGTCCCAGTTGTGTGTACAAGCAAGTGGGCTCAGCTCCCACCTACATGACTGCCATCTTATCTTCAGGTTCTCTTGAAAACTGAGCAGTATTATATTCTGTACTACTGGTTGCATTTATAATTATACCTTAATATGTTAAACATCTTTTTCTATTTGGGCAACATATTTCTAAATTTCTTTCTGAAAAATATTAATATATTTTCTTTGTACTCCTTATTTCTTTATCCACCCGATTCTAGTTCATCTTCATATCTTACTATCTTTTAGTTTTTCCATTTGTGCTGATATAGTTATACCTACATTAACTGATTTAACAGACTTTTCTTATTTTTCAATTACAGTTTACATGGAACATTATTTCACATTAGCTTCAGGTATACAGCATAGTGGCTAGACAATCACATACATTACGAAGTAGTCTCCCTGACATTTCAAGAACCCATCTGGCAAAGTTATTCCAATATTATTGGATTAATTCCCTAGTTTACATCCCTGTGATGATTTTCTTACTATCGATTTGTACTTCTTCATCCCCTCCCCCTTTTTGCCCGGCCCCCCAATTCTTCTCCTTTTGCTCTCTGTCACCCACCAGCATTTAACAAACATTTTTTATTTTCATCTAATAAAGTAACAAAATCGATGCATTTGCAGTCCCTCCCATTTTCTTTCTCAATTGCCTCCTAATTTTTTATGTTATTTCCTTCCCTGCTTTCTAATCTTTAATTTTATTATGTAATGGTTATCAACCTTGGCTGCCCTTCAAAGGCAACCACGAGGCTGATGTGGCCCCCGGTGAAAATGAGTTTGACACCCTGATTTAGAGTTTTGACAAATGTTACAACAGAAAACTGAACTACTTTATAGTACCTCATCCTCTCATCAGCCAAATAGCATTGAAAATCTTCTCTATTTCTTGGCCAATTTCTAAACATGGGGCAGTGGGATTATTTAAGCTTTAATGGACCAAGCTGGGCTGGATATTTGAATTTCTGCAGCTTTGCCATTGCTCTGATGTCAGTTGTGTGGTATAAACTGCTTCAGATCCCAATGACAGCCCTAATGACTTCTGTATATTTTAGGAATGAAGTCTCTTATTTCATTCATGGCACTATACATTGATGCAAATATAGAAAATGTTTCTTCATCCGCCTGAAGAATAATTGCTCCCCTTTTTACCTGAAACAAAAAAATTACACCTCCCTGTTCCAAAAGAGTTGGATTATTTTTGATAATGGGATCTGAACAGTTTCTACAATGGACCTGTTTTATTTTCTAGGGGCTCAAGACTTTAAATTCAGTGTCTATTACCTGTTATATCTTCTCCTTCGCCACTGAGGCTTATTGAATGGCCTCCATTACATTTTTATTGGTACCGCTGGCAATTTAGTATTGAGCTGCATTACAGCTATTCCCTCTTTGATGTCAGCTATTTTAAAATCCATATCACCATTTCAATCTTCAATCCTCATTAATTCTGTCAACAAATGATAATATATTATTTTATCCTTCTCAGGGGTGTTTTTTGGTAGTTACATAGTCACACCTGCAACAGCAAATGAAGCTGGAACCCCACCCCTGCATTTTATGAATTCTAAACTTCCCCTATAGGTCCGTGCTTCAGACTTGTACTATTTAATAATATAATTAGTAGTCATCTATGGGTATTTAAATTCAAATTCAAACATAAATATCTTCAATTAAAAATTCAGTTCCTGGGATATGCTAGCTACATTTAAGAGCTCAGGAGACACGTGTGGCTGGTGGCTGGCATATTGGACAATGCAGATAGATGCAGAACAGTTTAATCATCACGGAGAGCTCCGCTGGAGAGCACTGTTGTGTACAAAGACGCATTTGATTCAAGGACCTCAACTGTGACTCTCACAGTGAAAGCAAAATTTTTCTGAATAACAGCATATAAAACATTATCTGTTAGAGCACCATATTCACGTTCTCTTCTATTTATACGAATGACTTTGTCAGTTTTATCAGTTATATAACTAGAAACCTCACACTGCAACATAAAACTCATACCTTTTATCTCACTTATAGCTATTGTAATAAAATTGGATTCACAGTAAATTTTAATGAATACCATGTGACCAAACACAGTGCTTGCAATTGTCCTCCTTAAAATAGTGCTGATCCATGAAGAATTTTAAACTTATCAACCGTACAATTTATATTCCTAAGTGCAGCCATATCTCAACCATCACGTCTTTTGTAGTCATTCAGAATAATACTTCAAAAGCTCCTGAAAATGGTATTGAAGGATTCTGTTCATATGGAATGACCTCTAAAATTTTTTCTTCAGGATCCGATATTACTTTATGGATAGCTTTATCTCTGGAAATTTTTAAATGTCCAAAATTAAAACAAAATAATCTTTCCAAAGTGAGTATACGATAGTATGTCACAATCTCTCATAAATCATTACTGACTTAGCTTGGTAGCACCAGTTTCTTTCACGCACTGCTGTATGGCCTAAATTATTTCTTGCATAGACGTCACTGCCACATTGATGTTGTGGCAGGGGTCCTGATAAACCACACTTTTGCAGACACTTCCAACATAACCACCTGACTTTTTGATTTTTGGCATCCATCAAATTTAAAGTGTGGGAAAATATTTTTTACATGTGTATATTATGCTAACACATTCTCTATTGGTCATTTCTAATTGTAACGCCACAACAATACTCATTCCAAAAAATATAACAAGAGCTCCATTATTCCCTAGGACACCAACTTCATTAACATCATCTACTGCAAACAATTACAAAGGCACTGTGTATTGTAAAACTAGTCAGCCAGAAAGAGATGTTTAATTGAACTATCTATTATTCATTGGTAACCTGTTTTTTTTAATCAGAGAAACCAACCTCACTTCTGAGAGAGTATGTGGGTATTCCACCTGCCGTCAGCTTTCTGCCTACTGTGAACCGCCGAAGGCATGAGCAGAGAGCGTGAAGGTTTTGTTTCACGGATCACTGTGACCATCACTGTAGTGTCATCTGACAGCCATCCACAAATCTAGCCAGTTTTCCAGAGAATACTTCTGGTTTCTTCTGGCCCAATTTCACAGCCATAGCTCTAGGTCTTATGCCCACTTTCTGCTGCACTGGTACCTCCATAAGTGGATATACAGGAGTCACTCCAGCAGGCAGAGAATTGGTCCCCGGTGGGAAGAGTCACAGGAATGTCCCTAAATAATTTAAATATAATGTTTAATTGTTCTGATATTTCTAGCTTTTGTGGTAAAATTTCTCCTATTTTTTTGATAACACTCTCTCATAGTGGTTTATTTGTGTGTGTGTGTGTGTGTGTGTGTGTGTGTGTGAGAGAGAGAGAGAGAGAGAGAGAGAGAGAGAAACTTGAATTATGGACATGTTCATACACTAGGATTTTAATAAGTCCTGTACCTATTCTTAATATTAATTTCCTCCTGGTTTCTAAACTTCTACTGGAACCACTACTACTGTTTCTTACGTTGTTGAGTAAGAAACCATCACTATCTCCACACTTGATTTTAATCACGAATTGTGTTCAAGCTTGTAGCACATAAGGGCTTAAAAAGAAAGAAAGAAAGAATGGAAGGGAGGCAAGAAAGCAGGGAGGTTGGGAGGAAAGAAAAGACTTGATCAGTTTCTTCATAGGAAAAATACAACCTTACTTGGAGAGGTACCCTTAATGTGAAGATTATATAATCTAAGTAGTGTTCTCTCACAGCTGGTAGGATCAATTTAATAATAGTCACTGATTTTTCTCACCTAAAAATGAATAATCACTCTAATAGGTACTAGATTTCTCCTGGATGCAGGCAGAGACAATAAGGGTTATTTTTAGAGGTTATGGGCTTTAAAGAATAAGTTAGTTCTCACTCCCCACCTCACCTTCATCTCAGGTCCTATTTCTTTTCCCCTGTGACAACTAGAACTCTAGCTCCTTGCTTCCTAAACTCTACAAGTCACATCGGTATCAGCATCTGTTTATTGCTTTGCTTTGATTTCTCTGTCTGTGCCTCTTTCTCTTTTTCCCTCCTGTCTCTCTGGAGGTCAACTCTGTATTTTTTTTTTTTTTTTAGCTTTTAAATTTTACTAATTTACTAAATTTTCTAAAATGATTCATTACTTAGTATATGATATTTTTATGAAAAAATTATCATTGATTATATTTTTATTTGTGTAGCACAAGGTTTTCGGAATTCATTAATATTAAGGGAAAAGGTAAGATCAGTTAAAAAATCAAGCATTGCAAAGCATCATCATTTACTATTCAATTGCATCTATTTGTTTGTAATAGAGCATTTTTTTCAATGAATAACAAAAACAAGCATCATATCAGTCATTTCAGAATGTAATGCTTTGAGCTTCCATGAGAGCTGATCTGGATTATAATTATTTTCAAATAATCGATTAGGCTGCCATTTTGTCCTAAAGTGCTTTTTCAGGTTTTCTACTTGCTTCCCCATTATTTCTCATGTTTCTTTATCATATTACCGTTTTCAATTATGAATCTTGTCACCCTTTGTGGGTATAATTCACTGTTAAATGAACCTAATAGTTCTTAAAATCATGCCCCCTTTTTTTTAACACTATGCTTACCTTTGACCAACTGTCTTACCTCAGAAATCCAGAAAGCCAACCGTCTCTGAGCTCTCACACAAACACTGTAACCAAGGGGAGTCGCCTCCAAGTTACCTCATGGGTGATGTCATTCCCATGTCCCTGGCTCAAAGCATGGCCAAAGCTACTTAACATATCTATGACACTAACCAAAAGTCATAGATATGTTAAATAACCATTTTTTTGCGGTTATTTGCAAAACTATTGATATGCAAAGTAACTCTCAATGACCCTGCTCCATGGTCCCATCCCCCAGTCCAGACTTGTGGGGGTAAGGACATCCTACACTTTTAATATTTCCTGGACATCCTGAGTTCTGGGCCCCATTACAAATCCCTCTTGGGGGGCCTGGCTGTACCCTGTTATAATATTTCTTTAAACTGATTTCAATGTTATAAAACCGTGTGTGTAGAGTTGTAGCAATTATCTTTATATATCTCCCAGAATCCCCTTGCTGAGATGAATGGCAATATTTTTAATAATTTGGAAAACATTTCCTGAGAGATCAACCATTTGAGTCCCTTAACTGTCTGCAGTTGAAGAATTTATCTTCAGTAATTATTACCGTACTGTCAACTTATTTTCTTGTTTTCTCACCTTCTTTTTCCCATGTTTTATTATTGGAATTCTACTTTAGGGGGGAGAGTGGAGTATGGTTTTTAGAATTTCTTTTTATCTTACATGGGTTCCATTTTCTCAAGCTGCATTTTTTTGGTTGACTCTTCCCACAGCCTTTATAGCTTTACATCACTCATAAAACCTAGCTTCATAAGTTGGGTAACTACTTGCTAAGGGCTTGAACTACATAAAAAATTCTCATTCATTTCTCATGTAGTGAAGTTCTCCCCTCAATAGGGGGATGCAGGAGGCTGAAGAGATAAGCTT
Organism: Micronycteris hirsuta; assembly: GCA_004026765.1. Taxonomy (NCBI): domain Eukaryota; kingdom Metazoa; phylum Chordata; class Mammalia; order Chiroptera; family Phyllostomidae; genus Micronycteris; species Micronycteris hirsuta. Next base: position 14,201 of record PVJI01007047.1, read on the forward strand.
GTAAATTGCACAGTAATAAAAAGGAAAGAGAGGAATAGATGGGTGGAGGGTGCTGTGGGAACATAGCAGGGGATCCTATTTAGCTGGATCTCTTTAAATTAAAGCATGAATGTGCTTATACATAATTTTAAATTAGAGCTTTAAAATCATGCCATCTTCATCTTTATGTAAAACTAAAAGATTTTCCTATTTCTCTCCTCCAGCTTCTTGCTTCATTAATGATCATTGTTTTTTTAAATGCTCAGCTTCTTTTTCTCCAGTGACTCTTTCAGATTGCAGATATGCTTAATTGTTCTTGTCCTAATAAACAAAAACAAAAACCTTCTATTAACAACTCCTCCCTCTTGTTTTCCTATAATTTCTTTCCTTCCTTCTAAATTTCTAAAATTCTTGACAGTGGTCTACATTCCTCTCTTCACTTCCTTAACCCTCCTACACCCACCAGCACGTTGAAATCCAGTCTCCACTCGCCATCATTCTCCCTAAACTTCTTTGTCGAAGGGAAACAATAATACGGAAATGAATGTCCAGGGGCATCTCCTTATCCTTCCCCTGCTTGATCTCAGGAAGGACTCTATTCTGTTTAAAGATTTTCCCTTGGGTTCTGGCCGACAACTCTCTCTGGTCTACTTGGCTGTGTGGGTTTTAGAGGTTGAGCTAAACCAGTTTATTGCCTTTGTCCAATAGTCTCTTGAGTTCCTAGTTTTTTTCTTATTGATCTAAATGAGCTCTGTGTATATATATTTTAAACAGCTCTTAGAATTTTACACAAGTTGTAAGTTTTTCTCCCGTTTTGTTTGCTCTAATATTTTAATCATAAATATTAATTAGCAATATTAATATAAATGTACTTAGCTTTGTTGGGTAGATTTTAGTCTTGTGGATCTTAATTTCCAATGTGAAAAGTAATTATATCATTATTTATTATAATATTTTTATGATATCAGGTTTTGCCTATAAATATTAATCACTGAGAATTAAATTTCTTAAACTAGATAACTGCTTATTAGAAATGCTATCTTCATTGTGAATTCTCACATGGATTTCACTTATTTCCGAACTTCTGATTCTGTTCCATTGACCTGTCTGTCTAATCTTATATGAATACCAAAATTTTTAATTTTTAAAATTTATTTCTGTAGCTTTAAAATACATTTAATAACTTGTAGGGCTAATTCTTTTTGTTATTCTCCCTTTTCAGACTTTTTTGTTATTCCTAAACATCTATTTTCTTCATGTGAATGTTAGAATTCAGCTTGTCTAGTTTCAAAAATAGCTTTATATTTTTTGATCTTATAATTATTTATGATAATCTGGGGGAAATAATATATCTTTACACTACTGTTTTTATCTATCCAAAAACATTGCCTTTCCTCTTGTTCAAGTCCCTTTCAAACACATCAAACTCAAAACTCCAAAGTGGAAATGTTTATTTCTTTGCCACCACCACCTACACTGCTTGATTTTCCCTTTGGAGAAAACACAATGGTAAGAAATGTGCTAGAAATAGTGGACATAAAATTGGCTGCGTACACTATAAAGCGTAAGTCCCAGTTCTATTTGTTCTGTGATATTGACAAACTATATTTTTTTCTGTTAGAGAAAAAATTTTGGAGAAGAACCTATAATCTCTTTTTTGGTGCTCATTAATGATACTACCAACATGGAATTTCTAATTCATGACCTACTATCTTTATTTTAAATTTTTAGTTCATATGGACAAATTACTAGAGATCACTATTTGTGTAGAAATTTGTTTTTCATTTTTTCACATTTTAGTCATAATTCATGTTCTCATAATTATTACAATTTAAAAGTTAGAGAACACAGCGAAAACTTATTTTTTCCTCCTTAGCATCTTCTCCGTGTTCCAACTGCTCCAACAGCCTTTGTGTTCTCTTCCTTCTTTCTTCCATATCCCTTTTTTCCTGCTTCTTCCTTTTTCTCATTCACAATTCCTGAGAGAAGTTGTCCAAAGTCACCAGCACCCAAAGTGTGAGAGAAGCAACCAGATCCAGTATGAAATGACAATTCAGGGGAAAGTGTCCAGTAAGATGGAAGATAAGGAGGTCGCTGAGAGCTGGGAGGAGGTGGCAGACAGTGGGGAAATAGGCAGAGGATTAGAAAAAAAACACTGAAGATCACACAAAAGGAGAGCAGCAAAACCAGATCTCCTCCCAAAGTGCCCATTGTGATTCAGGATGATAGCCTTCCCGTGCCCCCGCCCCCTAAAAGATCTTCATCCTCTAGCAGCCCGCCAGCAACAGGGTGGTCAGCAGCCCCAACTCCACCAGCAGGATAGCCCCCCCTGTCAAGTCCCTAGCACAGTGGGAGGCAGAGTACACTGAAGCCCATAATAGAATCCTAGGCAGCATCAGCCCCAGGAAGAGCAAGAGAAACCCATTCTCCACAGGTCAACCAGGATCTCCCAAATGGAAGACAGCTGGCAGCCCAGTGACGTGCTCAGACATCCTTTGGGTCTTGATGGATCACAAGGCTTCAAACAGCACTCGATAAATGTGAGCAAGAAAGGATGACAGCGCTGCCACTGTCATCACCTCCTAGGTCATCTGCCACAGGTTGCATTCCTGTGGCAGACAGCTGGACTTGAGCAGAGAGAAGGACCTGATTCACTTGCACTGTGATCCCCTTTGCCCCGCCCACTGCGACCTTGAACCCAATGCTTTGTGACCTCCCTCTTTCCCCCCCTTCCCACTGTGATTGGCATGTCTACAAGGGCTGTTCCAAGTCCATAGAAAGGGAAAGGGTTAGGGCTAGGGAACTTAAGAGTAGAGAGTCAGACAGTGCCACTTGGCCACTTGGGATAAAGCTAGGGTCAGCAATAACACTATCATGCTCATTAACTTGAGATTTCAAAACAAATAAGAACTCCCCTGTACCCACCCCAAAGTGCATATCTTCATCACTTAAAAGTAAGTTACATTGGGAAAATATCCTTTCTTTTTTTTCCTTCCTATTTTTGTTTATACAAATATCTAATTTGCAAGGAAAAGTGCATGGGAGGGGTTTTAGCACTTCAGTGAATTTTTAATTAAGAAAGGGTAGTTTATGTGGGGGAGAGGTAAATAAAAAAATAAAAAGAAAGGGTAGTTTGGTAGTCTACTTAAAAATGTTTCTGGGCTCTGGCTGGTATAGCTCAGTGGATTGAGCACGGGCTGTGAACCAAAGGGTCATTGGTTCGATTTCCAGTCAGGGCACATGCCTGGGTTGCAGGCCAGGTCTCCAGTAGGGGCCACATGGGAGGCAACCACACATTGATGTTTCTGTCCCTCTCTTTCTCCCTCCCTTCCCTTCTGTCTAAAAATAAATAAATAAAATCTTAAAAAAAAAAGTGTTTCTGGGAAATTCACTAGCAACGATAACCAGTAGGCTTTGGTGAGTTTAGCTTCTGTATTCCTACTGCTGCGCATAAAAGGGGCAGGGCTCTGTAGCCCCCAGGACAGATGAACACCCCATGCCTACACCTCCCTCCCCGCAGCTAAGTCCCAGGGCATCGTGGCCCTGCCTGGAGACTGGGCTAGTTCTATGGGCTCAGAGACCCTGGGGAGGGTGCCGACTCCACCTCTCGGATTTTGGCAGATAGGGAAAGGAATAGATTTTCCCTTCCATTCCCCTCAGGGCGGTTCCCTACCAGCCAGGCTTGCTGCCTCTAGAAAAGAGCAGGGAATGAGACCACACTCCTGAGATTAGAAGTAAGGGTTACAAGACTTGCTCACTACATTGCTGTCAGCACAAGGAAAGCCAGGAGAGAGCCTGGCTCCAGGACTCAGCTGCTAGCCTAGTGTGGCCAGAAGGTGTCTGTGGAGGGCCATCTCTGTGGATGGCATCAGCTTGGTAACTATAGCTAGTACATTTCCTCTGTGAAACCATTGCCTTGGGAGCAGACCATTCTGAATACATACGGGAAAAGACCAACCATGCATTGCAAAGATTGGTGATGACAAACTGGTTCCCCCTAGACCTAGGCTACCCTTCACCCCTTTTCCAGAGTGAGGGCCTGGAATGAAAGCAGTTTCCTCTGGAGCCTAGAGATTTGCTTTGGCTTCTTGAGGTAGAACAATCTAAGAGGGCAGCTGCCCAGAGCAGCTGTATGTGTGTGTAACCCCGTTCCTCTCAGGCTTTCTTTGGTCTTTTCTGTTGCACTGCGCCTTATCCCTCACCTAGCCAGCCAGCCTCCCCACTCACTGGATGAGTTCAGAGTGGCTGGTGTGATGTTTTTGTGATTAGGGCAGTTTGTAGTGCCCAACGTGACAAACTAGGTTTTGGGGGCCCACTCAACCTTTGCTTTACCTGGCTCTCGGCCTTGCTCTGTGGGAATGTAGGTCAGACTCAGCAAGCCATGTCCCACAACATCTTCCCCTTGAAAGAAGCGTCAGCTGCCAGTTGAATCAGCAACTAGTCCATAGTGCAGTCTTATAACTGTGTGAAGCCAGGAAATTGTCTACGAGTGGTGCAGGAGCAGAGCTTTAGTCAGTAAGAACCTACAGGGTATTGAGTTTTTTCCCAGAGACGGGGGCAATTACCCCAAGGAGTAGGCAAGGGAGAAGATTGGCTGCTGTTTTGATAGTTCCACTACCCTGACCAAGTTTCCTCATTCTAAATGTATAGTGTCCATCCCTCATGTAATAGTGGTTTCTGGCCCAAAGTGAGACTGTCCTTTCCATTGGAGAAGGGTACAGAGGTAGGCCAGGTGGAAAAGCCAGAAGTGCTGACTGCCCAGACACTGGGACAACGTGTTCTTGGCCCTCCCTCACCTTTCCCTAATGGAGCCAGAAGGAAGCCTGGCGGATGGGTATCTGTGATTGAGGATGAAGTAGGGACTGTGCTCCCACCTCCCTTTGGCCAAAGATGGAGTTCTGCCCACTGTGTGCCTGTCGCCACCCACTAGCAGTCATATCCTTGGCTTCCCAGATAGAGAGGTAGCAGGCAAATTTTTCATCTTTAAAGAAATGAGAACAGGAAACTATTGTGTGACTGGAGGGGAGATGGAAGAACAGTTTGGATTTTGTGTGTATGTCTGTTGTTGTTGTTGGTATTTGTCTGTAATTTTCTTTAAGTGCTTTAAAAAAATGTTTTTTGTTTTTTTAAACCGAGCTGCAGGCTTTGACTTGGAAAACCCCAGGAGGGGGCTGGGCAGAAACTTGAGGCCGCTGCCCCTTTACCTGTCTTCATGGTTCTGCCCCCTTCCCCCAGCTCTTCCCTGACCCCATGAGCCAGGCCTCACTCAGACCTTCCAGCTGACTGCTTCCCATGAGCCACTGCTCTCTTTTCAGCCTATAACCAAAGGAGCTGGGGGTCTGGGCCTGGTGACCGACCCTTCTCAGCCCACTCTATCAGGGTGCTCCCCACCTGCAGGCAGGAGGTAGCATCCTATCTGCTACCATCAGCCCCTTCCAGGGCCCACTGCCGGCCCCCCTGTCCAGCCCAGCCATACCCTGCTCTGCCCCATTGGCCTCCCTGGTAAGCCGAGAATCCAGGGTCCTGTTTCCTGGCCATGTGGTCCCAAGGGTGCACGCAGGCCCCTTGGGTATCTGAACAGAAGGGCATGGGAGGGAGGCAGGGCCGCACCCCCGCAGTCCTGTTCTGCTGGTCTAGGGGGCAGCGGCCAGCCTCACCCCACACTGTGGGCTCCTGAGTCAGCATATTAAGGATTTTACAAATTGTATATTAAATACACGTTTTAAACTTGTCGGAAAATAATAATTCATAATATGACGTCTGAGATCTTAAATTCTGTGGCCATTGCCAGTCTTCCTAGTGTTATCATAGATCATCTTGCTCTAGATACACTGTTCTTTCAGTTTGTAAATTTACCGGAGTCCTCTGTGCCTCTGAGCCTTTGCATGTGTTGAATACCCAATTGTCTTCCTGCCTCTTCAGCTTGCTAACTCTCACTCAGTATTCAACCTTCAGCTTCCTTAAATAATGCCCCCAGGGAAGCCTTTCTAGAGGTCTCAGATAGTTCAGTAGCCTTGTCATGCAGACACATTCCATATTGTGCTTCCCATTAATGAGGCTTGTTTTAGCATCCTCAGAGCGGGTTGAGAGTAGCTTTTATACTGGGGATAGGTTAATGTCACTAGTAAAACATGGCTTTTGGAAACTTTACTCAACACTGCAAATATTGAATGTATCTCAGCGCTATTCATTGGAACTTGAATATTTCCCAGCCATGAGTGAGCTCTGGGAATTTTTCAGCTTATAGGTCTCATACTATTTTTGCTCAGCCTTATTGATTTTCACCCACAGATTCAATAAATCTTTTATGCAGCTTTCTGGAGCTCAATCTCTTAAGAGTTCCCCTTTCACCTATACTTTTCCTACCAGATTCTAGCCACTCAGCCTCCCAAAACTCTGATTAGTCCCTCCAGCTCAGCAAGATCACCCTGCTTTGCGTGGGTACTCCGCTCCTACGCTATAGTGCAGAATATGTTTCCAGACATAAAACAGGATTATCATAGGGCTCACCTATTTTGTTGCCCTTATCTCAAGGTCCACAATCTTGCGTTATAAATTGTTCAATAGCTTAAAACAATTGTTTTCTACATTTTGACTAGTTTTTATTTATGGCAAGACAGCAACTCTGGTTCCAGTTCCTCTGTCACAATTGAAAGTAGGTCTCCATAATTTTATTTAAATCTTAGTTTAAAGAGAATAGGGAAGAAAAATGAATGTAGAAAGCAAGTAAAAGGCTATTATAACCATCAGTGAGGAATGGCCTAGGATGGTATTAATAGATACTGGTATATAGAATAGATTAATAGAAGTAGATCACTTGAAGATATATACATGAGGGCAGATTAATGGGAGTTAGGGGCTAAGGAGGAGAGCAGTCTCAAAGAACATTCTCAGTCTTTTGGGGTAAGTAGCTAGGTGGAAGTTAGAACCATATACTTAAATGAGGAAGAAGAGAACAGAGAAAGTTCAAAGGAATAAGATCAGGAGCTCAGTGTGAGGTACCTATGAAATATCCAGGTGGACAGGTAACTAGACTTTTGTAAGGCAGGGGAAGTGTCAGGATAGAGACACAAATTTATAATCTACTATGGAAGATGTGGCAAAACAAGCATCAGGACAAAGACTTGTGGGTCTCAGCCACAGCGTAGAGTGTTTACTGGGGAGAGCAGCCAAGCCAAGATTTACATTTTAAGCCCTTTTTGTATTGAGATGGAAAGTGACTAGATCCCCTAAAGAAATATACATGAAAATGATGTGTGCTTCTGAAATGAAAATGATTAACAAACCGTTGAGTTTTGCCATGGTCTTGTTTTTCATCTGCCAATGGAATGGAAAAATTTCTCCTTATCTGTTAGACAAAAGATCCGAGAGACAGAAGGAGTCAGGATTTCTGAATAAATGTATAGAAGACCTCCTGATGAGTAATGTGTCCACACAAGACTGTAATGTGAGAAAGATATTAACTTTTATTGAGTTAAACCATTAAAATCAGAGTTTTATGTGCTCTAACAGCTATCATTATTTTAACCTATCAGGAGAGAATAAGATCACTTAGAGATTGAGAGAGAAGTAAGCCAAGACCTCTATTATTTTATAGTCAGATAGAAGAGAAATAGCCCAAAAATATTTGGATTAATAGTTGACATAGAGATAAGAGTAAAACTAAAAAAGAAAAGCAGTATTACTGCAATCGAGAAAAAAGAGCATTTCAAGAGAGAGGGAATAGTTAATTGGGTCAAAAGTTGAAAAAGCTCAAGAAAAACTAAAATATTGCCCACAGGAATTAATAACATGAAAGGAACCATTAATTTTAGCAAGAACTAATTCTGGGGAAAATGAATGAGGTATAAATGGATGCAAAAATGTAGGGTAGAAAAACAGGGGTTAAAAATGATTCATGGTTCAAGAAGAGTTTATTTAATTTATTTTTAATGTGGTGCACATATTGTCCCCAACTTAAAACAGAATGTTGATGCTGAAGGAAAAGTATAATAATGAGGGCAAGGTGGAAGAAAGAGAAAAGCTAGTTGATGATGGATGAGATGGGGGCCTAGATTGAGGATGTGATCTGTGTGTATGTAGAGGTATTAGTCTTTGATAGGAACAGAGCAATACACTTCCTCAACTAAAAGGAGATGGAAGACAGAATAGGTGCAGCTAGAATTACATTTGGAAATATAGAAAGGGAAATTGTGCAGCTTCAGATTGTGCCTTTTATTTCCTCTTTGAAAGTTTTCCACTGAGAGTTGGGAGTATAAGGGTGGAGAAAGTTCAGATAAGGACAGTGGAAAAAGAATGGATTAGTATAGTTGAAGAACAATCTGACTTGGAAAATGAAATCAGGTTTCTGGCACACCTGGACTACATTTGAGTTTAATGATTATAAACTTATAGTGAAACCCATTTACCCTGTTTTGGATTTCTCTTGCAACACTCCAGCTCTCACCTAAAGGCATAAAGAAATGACATAGTTGGGTTCATCCTGGTTTGGAATTTTGCCAAACAAGGGGAAGGGAATGTGGGATATTGACAATGGAAAACTTAAAATGATGAATTGGAGAGACTAAGAGTATAGGGAGGGAAGTGGAGGCGGGAGATATCTGACAGATGGGAAATAAGTATGGAGATAAATGGACTGGAAATCACAACAGTTGCTGAAGCAAAATCCTGGTATGATTAGTTGAATAAACAGCTTAAAAATATTCATTGTGATTGAAGAGTGGATTATTTAAATGGATGTTTTTGGAAGTCAAGAGGCTTTAGAGGTAGAAAAGTTCATGGTTTATGTGGAGCGTGTAGTAACTGGAATAGAAATGAAAATCATCAGAGAAGAGGAGTGTGTTACTTTTGGTAGGAATGCTCCCTACACTCACAGAGTCACACAAACACCAGGGCTATGTTCAGGAAATACGAAATACTGTGGAAACCTATGGGATAGTCTGTGAGCTTCCTTCAAATAGCTTTAATCAATGTAAATGTCTGGTGCTTCTTTGTCTCCATGAGTATAGAAATAATGTCTATTTTGGTTATTGTTCTATCTCCAGGATCTAACATGGTTCCTGCCACATAAAAGGGGCTTGATAAATGTTTACATATAAATAAATGTATAAATAAATAACTGAATAAAAGGTGATCTGGTAGCTACCTCCTAAGATGACCCCCAACGAGCTTTGGCTCCTAGTATTCACATCTGTTTGTAGTCAAGTCCTATACTGTACCAGAGTTAGTCTGCGTGACCAGTAGGCTCCTGTAGAAGTAAAGGTGTGGTTTATAAAACCTGCCTCCTTCATCTTTGATCACGTGCACTGGTAGAAGCTGTGTCATGAGCAGCACGTGATGAGAAATTAAAGCTTCCTGACAAGAGAGATGCAAATGAACTTGGAAGTAGATCCTCCAGCTCCACTGAAGTCTTCAGCCAACAGCTTGATTACAAGCTTATGAGACACCCTGAGCCAGAACGACCTAGCAAAGCCACTCTTGGATTCTTAACCACCAGAAACTATGTGAGATAATTATGTTAGTTGTTTTAAGCTTTTAAATTGTAAGGTGATTCGTTATGCAGCAATAGATTGCTAGTATAGATAAAAGCTACTTTTACAGAAAATGTCAGGACTTGTTCTCTACTCTTACTCCACCAAGGAGGAGTGTTACCCTAGCTTACACCATTCTTTCTGCCCTCACTTTTGATTGCTATTTTCCACGAAGAGGCATTCTTTCAGCCTGTAAATCTGGGGAGGAGTCAGATCTAAACTGTTGCTCTCTAGTCTCAGGGGATCGTTTACATTTTTCTTCATCTTTGTACAGAATCATGAACACTGTCTTCTCTCTTTATAGCGTAATAATTTTAAGAGTCTGGTATTTCTACTTTAGTAATAAAACTATCACACAAGTACAAATTTTATATTTAAAGGTATAAAATACTACTAAATTATGGTAAATTGACTTTTTTATTTAGTGAGATATTGCATAGGGTGATACAGAAGGCATAATGATTTGAAATTGTAATGATTGCCTAACCCACACTGATTTATCACCGTATTTGGCATGTTCTCACAAGCAAAATCAAGTCAGTGCAGTAAGTCATAATGACAGAAGCCACCAAGTGCACTTTCAGCATAGGATGACTCCATCAAAGCTTAGTTTTGTTCTTCCCATTTCTCATTCTCTGTAATTAAAGCTTCAATAATAACAAATACAAAATAAATCAGAAACTTCAGGGGTACTTAATATTGGCTATAATACAATTCCTATTCAAGTCAAATGTTTTTAATTCATCTCATTACTTAAAAAATGAGGCGTTGCATGATAAAACCTATTATATTAAAGATAGTTTAAAAGTTTACTATATTTTTCAGAAAAAAGCAGCATAATGAATTGAAAGGAAGACAGCATGTTATTTTGCAGGTGTGCATGTCTATTTTCCATGGATAATTTAAATAATAATTCTAGAATAAAAAATTCAATGAATATCCCTATTGATACACTTACTTGACAATTTCACAAATACATTTTAATATAACTATTTCATAAAAATATAATGTTACCATATGAGGTCTCTCATCTTATCTGTATAAAAATGGTAACATATAACAACTAAATTTTTAGGTAATATATTGTTTCTTCTACGTATGTAATAAATGTACATACATAAATCTTACTTAAGGTTAATATGTTAAAGCACATGGACCTATCTTCATTTATGAGATTGAATGAATACTGAAGGATTATTACATTTTTGCCAAATGTCTCATGTTTATGAAAAATATGATAAATATAAAAATTATAACTGATACAACATGGCCTAACTTATATATCTCATTGTATGTAGTATTACTTATGTCATAGTAACATATTGTGATCTAGTTTACATTTGTTTATATAATAACTGGATGACATTACATTCTTCAGTTATATTTGACTCATAAGAGGGATTACTTTGAAAAATAATTAGCATTGTGAAATTTGCACTAAAATCATTTCAATACACATTTAAATTTGTTCTTGGTTTACCCACAACGTAGGCATGCATCATTGTACTTTTCAACTCACCTCCCCTGAATTATAGCTTCAGTAATCAACACATCAGAAAGGAAATAGAGGGCCCATAATTTTTAATCAAAAACCCATTTCTATAAAAAAAAGAGAGCACATTCTTGGGTATATCCAAAAATCACTTCTGAAAATGTGTTAAATGAGAGCATTATGAGAATTGTGGCTGAAGAGTAATCTCAGTGCTTACATGTGTGCACGTGTGCATTAAAGACTAGCATTTCCACACAATATTGACAGAGAGCAGAAATGCAACAGATGCATACATATGCAGTGTATGTTTCAATTCTGGATTTTTACTCTTATATTTTGAAAGTCAATGCATCTCTTTAAGCTCTAAATTAGCTCTGGTGCCTCCAGATTTGGGGACGTAAACTTATTTACAGGACCTTGGACATCATACCAGCAAAGAACTCTCTGGAGTTCTCTTACTATCCTGCAGTTGTAAATTATTTCCCCAAGGCTTGTTCTTAGCCCATCACTTGTATTCAGCACTATTCAGCACTATGTATTCAGAAATCCCTAACTTTGCAGAAACAAACAAAATATCTTCTTTATGTTCCACAACATTTTTAGTAACCGTGGAAATTCAAATTAATACTAAAATGTAATCAATGTCATGTCACTATATACCTAACAGAGCAGGAGAAGGGAGAGAGACAGAGACAGGAAAAATATATGAGTAAGTAAATCATAAGGTCTCAAATTAATGAATATTCACAAAGTGAATGTGCATTTACCAGTATTAACAACCATCCAGATCAAGTAATGGAGTATGACAATCTTGGAAGGTTCTCATGATGCATCCCTTCAAAGATAGACAGTACTCTGGTTTCTTAAACTATTCTTTGTTTTCCATATCTTAAGGAATTGGCTCACACATTTTGGAAGCCGGAAAGTCCAAAATGTGTAAGGCAAACTGGTAGGCTAGAACCTCAGGCAAGATTTGATGTGGCTTTCTTGAGGCCGAATTTTCTGGGAAATCTCAGTTTTTACTCTTAAGGTATGCAACTTGTTGGATGTGTTTCATCTCATTATTAAGAATAATCTCTTACTTAAATTAATTGATTGTTGATATTAATTGCATCTGCAAAATACCTTCACAGCAAAGATAGATTAGTGTTTAATTAAATAGTAGAAATGACGCATAAATTAACCATTACATTGCCATTACAACTAGTGTTTCATGAACATTCTGTCCATGTCCTTTGAGAAACATGTGTATGCAATAGGGGAAACTAATACCAATTATACAGAAATAAAAGGGTACCACAAACATGTATTTTAATTAATTATTTAAACTAGATAATTAGATGAATCTCTGGAAAGTTACAAACTATAGAAATTGACCCAAGTAAAATAGAATACCTGAATAGATCTCTAAGTAGTTTCCTGGGATTACTATAAAATAATGCCTCAAATTTGGTATTAAAACAATAGAAATGTATTTCCTCAAAGTTCTCAAAGTCAGAAATTCAAAATTGACATCACTGGGCCAAAATAAAAGAGTCAGCAAGACTGAATTTCCTCCACAGGCCCTAGAGAAGAGTCTGCTTTTATTTCTTCAAGTTCTGGTGGATGCAAGTATTCCTTGGCTTGTGGCTGCATTATGCTGATTTCCAAGGCCAACATGATCAGATCTCCCCCTATTCTGTCTTCAAAATACCTCCTCTTTAGTATGTATGCCTTATTTTCTTTCATCTGTCTTAAATATGCCTTTGTCTCTCCTTCTTACAAAGATTCTTGTAATTTAGTGCATTTTGGACCCAACTAGATAATTCAAAATAAATCCTCATTGCAAGATGATTAATTTAATCATATCTGCAGAGACATTGTCATATGAGGTCGTGGTCACGGGTTTTACTGATGAGACCAGGCTATTTTGAGGGCATATTCTGCCTAACACAGACTGTTAATGTGGGTGACTCAGTATTCGACATCATAAAGCATTCCTATACAACATATTACATTAATAATGGAAACTCTTCCTCAGAATGAAAGCCTAGACACCAATAAAACTGATGAATTATATAAAATGATTAAAGCAGAATTAACACTAATCCTTCAAACTCTAAAAAATTAGAGGTTCATTTCTCAATTCATTCTATCAAGCCAGAAATACACTGAAACCACAATCAGACAAAGACATCACATAGAAAGAGAATTATGGATTAGTATCTCTTGTAAATATTGTCACAATAATCCTCAACAAAATAACAGAAAACTGAACCAGTAACATATTAAATGGGATCAATGTAATACATTATGTTAAAAAAAATGACAAATATAATATCACCACCTTGATAGACACAGAAAAAGAAGTAGATAAAATGCAACACACATTCCTGACAAAATCACACACATACACATTACACAACAGACCGGGATTACAAGGGAGCAGTCACAACCTGATAAAGCATTGTATGAAAACCCCCTACTTTTTCCGTGGTACTTAATGTTGAAAGACAATGCTTTTTCCTAACAAAAGGAAGAAGATAAAAATATCTGTTCTCAATACTTCTAATCTATACTAGCCAGGGAAAATATGCAAAAAAAAAAAAAAAAAAAAAAAAAAAAAAAAAAAAAAAAAAAAAAAAAAAAAAAAAAAAAAAAAAAAGAAAGAAAGAAAGAAAGAAAGAAACTTGAATAGCTCTATAGCTATTTAAATAACTTGAATTCATAGTTAATAACCTTCCTACAAAGAAAACTTCTGGCTCAGGTGGTTTCACAGGTTATTTCCATGGAAGGTAGAGCAGTGGTTCTAAGAACCACGAGAGACTGTGGGGGACTCTGCAAAAGGAGAACTAGAGAAATTTGGGGGATTATAAAAACAGCCTGTCTCATGATTTGGGCAATGGGTACATAACTGCATTTATCTGTCAAAACTCATCCAACAATATATTAATAATTGGTACCTTTTATTATATATAAATTCCACATTAATAAAGCTAACTAAAAAAATACTACTAAAAAATACTACCAAAAAAAGAAAGAAAAAGAAAAGTAAAGAAAGGAACCTATCTAGATTGGAAGAGAAGCTATCTTTATTCACAGATAAAATAATTATAGATGGAATTTACAAGTAAAAACTATTTGAACTAATAAACATGCTTAGAAACTTTGCAGAATACAAGATCAATATAAAATGTGTTGCATTTCTACACTAAGTAATAAACAACTTGAAAATTTAGAAAAACGATTTCATTTACAATATCATGAATAAAATAGTTAGGGATAAATTTAACAAAATAAGCTCAAGATTTGTACGCTGACTATTAGAAAACAATTTTGAAAGATATTAAGGAAGGCCTAAATAAGTAGAAAGATATCCAGTGCTTTGGATTGTCAGACATTCCTTTTAAAATGAAAATAATCCTTACACTGATCTATTGATTCAATGCAATCCCTATAAAACTCACAGCCATTTTGTTTGTTTATTTGTTTGTTTGCTTTGGTGTGTGAATTGAGAAGCTGAGCCTTAAACCATATTGACATAAAAAGGACCCAGATTAGCCAGCACAATCTTAAAAAGAACAAAGAGAAGCTCACACTTCCTGATGTCTACATTCACGGCAAATCTACAGTAGTGTAGACTGTGTGGTATTGCATAAGCATTAATGTGTAGGTAACTAGGATTAACTGAGAGAATTAGAATAAGCTCATAATTATGGTCAACCGATTTTAGACAACTTTGCCAAGGTACTTCAACAGCAAAGAAATGATGTCTGTGACAAACGGTGCTGAGACAACTGTATCTGCACATACAAAATAATGATAGTTGAACCCTGTATTATACCCATATGCAAAAATAAACTCAAAATGATCACAGACATAAGTGTCAGAGCTAAAATAATAAACTCTTCTAAGAAAATGTAGAAGTATATCTCTTTTATGAAATGGTTACTTAGCCATGACATCAAAATCATAAACAAAAACAGGAAAATTACATTGATTTGACTTCATAAAGTTTGAAACTGTTGTACCTCCAAGGATATCTCTATAAAGAAAAACTTAACACATCTTGTTGGAGTAAAATTTTAAAATCATATATCTGATAATGAACTTGTATCCAGAGCATATAAATAATAATAAACAATAAGAAAATAAATAACCCAATTAAAATGCACAAATAGTATTATTAGACATTTCTGTATAGAAAATAAACAATGTTCTATAAGTACATGAAAAGATGCTCAATACTATTTGATACTGGAGAAATTCAAATCAAACCCACAATGAGATCCTATATCATACTTACTAGAATGGCTAAAATTAAATTTTAGGAGACACAAATAAAAGTGTTGACAAGAATTTGTATAAATAAGCCAAAGGAGGATAGGATCAAGGATGGGAGGTGGGGATGACTGGGGTCAGGGGGAGTGGAGCGGGGAAATGGAAACAACTGTACCTGAACAACAATAAAAAAAAGAGCTCCCCTAAAATGGGATTGAAAAATGCTGCGAACAGGTTGCAAAACAGTTTGATAGTGTCTGAAAATGTTATATAAAATTAAAAACATATGCCCACATTAAAACTTGTACAGAAGTTTTCCTAGCAGCAGCAGTCATACTAATAAAAAATTAGAAATAACCCCAATGCCAATTAAATGACTAATGAATAAACAAATGTGGAATAGTCATACAATAGAATATGATTTAGCAATAAAGAGGATGAACGTTGAAAACATGTTAAGGAAAAGAAGCCAGACACATTTAAAAGGCCACATACTTAATAGTTCTTTTTACGTAAAATCACCTGAAGAAGCAAATACAAAGAGACATAAGGCATATTTGTGTTTCCCAGGGGCTGGGAGGTAGAGTAGGGAGTGGCTGTGGATGGGTTTCTTTTTGGGTGATAAAAAGTTCCAAATAAGGGTGATGGTTGCACCGCTATGTGAATATACTAATAACTACTGAATTATACAAATTTTAGCAGGGATAAGTTTATGATTTGTATATTATATCTAAATAAAGCTATTATTTTATAAATAGATTAATGTGAAGAGTATGATCTTTCATAATTGGGACTTATAAATAAGTTCATTTAAGAAAGGACACTCAATTTTTTTTATCAAGTTGTTTATTATTTTCTTATTGAGTTGTGTGAGTTCCTTATATATTTGGGTATCAACCCTTGGTGGATATATCATTTGTGAATATATTCCCCCATTCAGTATGTTGTCTTTTTGTTTTTATCAGTCAGAATGGCTATTATCAAAAAGTTAATGAATAACATGCTTTGGTGGGGATGCGGAGAAAAAGGAACACTTGTGCACTGTTGGTGGGACTGCAAATTGGTGATCTCCACAGTATGAATCTCCACAGTATGGAAATCATCAAAAAACTAAAAATAGATTTACCAGACAACTCAGTAATTCCACTTTTAGGTATTTGTCTGAAGAAAAAGAACACTAGAATTTGAAAGGACATATGCACCCTTATGGTCAAGCAACCTCAGAGTCCATTGATAAATAAATGGATAAAGAAGATGTATATGTGTGTATATGTATGTAGATGTATATGTGTATGTATATATATACATATATATACATACACATACACACATATACATACATATACACACACATATATATATATATAATGGACTATCATGCAACAATAAGCAAGAATAAAATCTTACCATTTGCAACAACATGGATGAACATAGAGTGCATCATGCTAAGTGAAATAATTCAGACAGAGAGACAAATACCATATGGTTTCACTTATATGTGGAACCTAAAAAACAAAACAAATGAACAAAACAAAACAAAAACAGACTCACAGAAACAGAGACCAAAGGGAATGGTTGTCGGTAGGGTCACAGGAGGGGGATGGATGAAAAAGGTGAAAGGGAATATAGTCAATGATATTGTTATACATTTGCATGGTGACAGATGATTACTAGAATTAGGTGTGTGATCACATGGTAAGGTATAAAAATATCAATCTCTATATTGTACACCTGAAACTATGATAATACTGTATATTAATTATACTTAAAAAAAAGAAAAGTACTGTATACCAACTACACTTAAATTTTTTTTTAAAGTAGTTAATCGATTAACTACTGGGGTGAGATTTATAATAATCACAATTAATTTGTAACGCTTAGTTTATTCATATCCATTATGATTCCTTAAAGAAAATCTTTGTATCCTTTCTGAGATTTTTAAAACCACATTTGTAACAAAACTGAATACCAGAAAAA
This sequence comes from Micronycteris hirsuta, assembly GCA_004026765.1. Classification (NCBI taxonomy): domain Eukaryota; kingdom Metazoa; phylum Chordata; class Mammalia; order Chiroptera; family Phyllostomidae; genus Micronycteris; species Micronycteris hirsuta. The sequence goes on from PVJI01007047.1 coordinate 31,439, forward strand.
TATTAACAGGTTGATATTTTCAACAAAATTGATATTCAATAAGTTGATATCTCAACAGAAATGAATGTTGAATGGAACCAAACATAGTAAAAACAAAAATCAAAGGTACACCAGAATGGCCATCGTTTTTCTTACACAGAAAATTCAGTCACCATATTTCACATCTTTAAAACTAATGTTAAATATTTCAATCATATTTTTAATTAGAGAAGATTAATAGCTAATAAATGCAGTGGCAGATATTTATCAAAAAATCACCAAGCACCAATTTTTCTTCCTCTGGCATCATTAAGTTTATAAGTTGGCTTTATTAGTGTTGCTTTAAAACTCAGCTTATAGGGCTTACAGTCAAAACAGAACGGTAAGTAAATACTGTACTTGCCTCTTTCCATGATCCCTTCAAGATTACAACGAAACCACAGAACCATCATCATTGAGAACCACTTGAAGTCTAGCTTAACAGAAGTTCTGTAACTAAGTATATACAGGAGAAGCCAACTGGAGAATGGTAGGAGGGATAAGACAGGGAAAGGGCTGTGTCCACACCCATGTGTGGTGGTTAAAAATCAAGAGGAATATCTTGGCTGTGGAGGTCCTCCATGAAGAGTGAGGAGTGCCAGCCTCACACTAGGCTCCCCAGCTCAGGGTTCTAGTGCCAGGAAGAGAAGCCCCCATAAGTTCTAGCTGTGAAAATCAGCAGAGATTGTGGCTGAGTGATATGAAGGGCTACTAGACTCCCAGGAGCTCCTCCTTAAGGGCAGGTGCATGGACTTACTTACTGGTGATCTTACTCTCTCTGAGCTCCAGTGCTAGGGTGGCAGCATGAAAGGGACTAGAAATATACCGGGGGAAACTAAATTGTCTGGTTTCAGAGACAGTGCTGGAAGGGCAGCTTTCTCACAGACAGAAGTGCTGGCATAGGCCATTGTTCCTTTGCTGAGCTTTTACCCTGGAAGCATAGGCAGCTGCCATATCTGAGACTCCAACTTAACACTCTTCACCCAGCCCTGCTGATCCCCTGAAACCCCACACCACCCAACTTGTGGGCTCCCCATACCACTTCCAGTGGCTTTTCCATACAAACAGCCTGTCTTTGCTCATGATGTAGACTCCAAAAATCTCTCAAAGGTTCACAAACCCCAAATAAGCAGCATCTTGCCTCAGCATGTCCTGCAGGTCTCATTAAGTAGCCCTAAGCCTGGCACTAGCAACAGGCAGCCTCAGTTCACAGCTTAGCCTCTCCCAGGGACCTATAAGCCCAGCAAAAGTGGCGACAATCTGCAGATCACTTTGTAGCTTATACCAGGAGGCCCCGGGCAAGGCATAAGCACCAGCCTCTTGGGGACCTACCCAGAGGCCCCAGAACCAACACATCCAGTGGCCAGCTTCAGACCACACCAGCGCACCACACCACAGCACCACCCAACCACCTCCACCAACAATGCACAAAGGACAGACACTACAGACACCAGAGACCCAATAAAGCTTCATAGGGTCAGGCCCTGCACAACAGTTCTTCCACTGTAGTCATGGCCAGTCTTCAAAGCCAGCCTCAGGGTTAGTCACTCCCATTGACGTGCCAATCTCAATCAAGGAGGGCACACACAACCAACACAAGGGACACACATGATGTACCCAGCTGAGGTGATCAGGGAGACTGTGCCCCACCAGACACCTACAATATTAGGCCACTCTACCAAGACCAGGAGATGTAGCAGCTCTACCTAATACATAGAAATAAACATAGGGGAGCAGCCAATATGAAGAGACAAAGATACATGTCCCAAATAAAAGAGCATAACAAAACTCCAGAAAAAGAACTAAAAAAAAAAAAAAAAGGGGACAAGCAATCTACAAGATGTAGAGTTCAAAATATTGTTATAAGGATTTTCTGTTTTTAATTTTAATTATATTTTATTGATCATGTTATTACAGTTGTCCTGATTTTTCATCCTTTGCCCCCCTCCACCCAGCAACCACCACTCCCTCAGGCAATCCCCCCACCATTGTTCATGTCCATGGGTCATGTGTATTAGTTCTTTGGCTACCCCATTTCCTACACTGTACTTTACATCCCCGTGGCTACTCTGTAACTACCTATTTGTACTTCTTAATCCCCTCACCTCTTCACCCATTCTCCCCCACCCACCTCCCATCTGGTAACCATCAAAACATTCTCCATATTCATGATTCTGTTTCTGGCCTTCTTGTTTGCTTAGCTTGTTTTTAAGATTCAATTGTTGATAGATATGCATTTTCTTTTGCCATTTTATTGTTCATAGTTTTGATCTCCTTTTTCTTAAATAAGTCCCTTTCACATTTCATATAATAATGGTTTGGTGATGATGAATTCTTTTAGTTTTTTCTTGTCTCGGAAGCTCTTTGTTGGTCCTAAATGATATCTTTCCTGGTTAGAGCAATCTTGGCTATATATCCCTACTTTTCATCATTTGGAATATTTCTTGCCAATCCCTTCTAGCCTGCAAAGTTTCTTTTGAGAAATCAGCTGACAGCCTTATAGGTACTCCCCTGTAAGTAACTAACTTATTTTCTCTTGCTGCTTTTAAGAGTCTCTTTATCTTTAAACTTGGCATTTTAATTATGATGTGTCTTAGACTGGGCCACTTTGCATCCATCTTGTGTGGGACTCTCTGTGCTTCCTGGAATTCCATATCTATTTCCTTCACCAAATTAGGGAAGCTTTCTTTCATTATTCTTTCAAATAGATTTTCAATTTCTTACTCTTTTTCTTTTCCTTCTGGCATCCCTATGATGCGAATGTTGCACTTCTTAAAGCTGTCCCAGGGGCTGCTTATACTATCCTCATTTTTTCAGATTCTTTTTTCTTCTTGATGTTCTGGTTTGTTGGTTTTTGCTTCCTTATGTTCCAAATCATTGATTTGATTCTTGGCTTCATCCACTCTACTGTTGTTTCCCTGTGAATTGTTCTTTATTTCAATTAGTGTATCCTTCATTTCTGACTGGATATTTTTTTACTGCTGAGGTCTTCACTAAGTTCCTTGCGCATTCTTATAACCAGTGTTTAGAACTCTGCATCTGATAGATTGCTTATATCCATTTTGTTTAGCTCTTTTTCTAGAGTTTTGATCTGTTCTTTCATTTTGGACATGATTCTTTATCTCTTCATTTTGGCAGGGTCCCTGTGTTTGTTTCTATGTACTAGGATGAACTTCTTTAACTCTGTGTCTTGGTCATGTGACCTAATATAGTTGATGTTCTGTAGGGTCCAATGGCACAGCCTCCTGTCACCAAGGCTGGGTACTTGAGGTGCACCCTTCGTATGAGCTGAGTGCACCCTTCATGTTCGCTGAGTATACCTTCCTCTTGGAGCTGAGCTTTGATTGCTTTTGGCAGACCAATGGGAGGCATTTACCCAGGCCAGTCAGCTGTAAGGATTGTGACTACTGACCACCACCCTCTGTTCACTGTGGAGAATCAGCTGTGCAGGGACAGGATGGTGGTGCTCTATTCTGGCATGATCTGTAGATGCTCTTGCATGTGCAGCCTCGGATGTTTCCCAGGTGGTTCAGGGCAAGATCAGCCCCCACCTGTGTTTTGCCATGGACTGCCCTTCCTGAACTATAAATCAATCTGAGATGGCTGCTACTTATGCTGGGCTTGAAGATCCCTAGGTGAAACCAAGCTGAAAAAGCTAGGCTGGCTGCTGCTAGAGTTGTACCTGGGGCTCACTGCGGTGAGCTGTTGCTTATTTGAGAGGATTTAAGAAGCTGTGAGGCCAGAGCCAGGACCAGCCTTTCATATGGAAAAGCAGCTAGGGTGGGCCCATAAGTAGGGTGGGGTGAGATCTCATAGGATCTCCAGGGTGGATCAAACAGTGTTAGTCAGGTTGTTGGAATCTCAGATATTGCACCAGCTTGCTGGCTGTGTGGAGCGAGCATTTAGAAAAGAGACAATGGCCTCTGCTCACACTGAGGGCAGACACTTCAGTTCCTCCCTATATACTGCTGGTGCCTTTCAAGCTCCTACCCCACTGCTGGAGCTCAGAGGGAGGGAGTCTGATAATCCCATAAAACTATCAGCTGATTTCTCAACAGAAACGTTTCAGACCAGAAGGGACTGGCACAAAAGATTGAAACTGATGAAAAGCAAGGACCTAACCAAGATTACTCTATCCAGCAAGGCTATTATTTAGAATTGAAGGGTGGATGAAGAGCTTCCAAGACAAAAGAAAGCAAAAAGGGTTCATCACTACAAAACATTATCACAAGAAATGTTAAAGAGACTTTTTTAAAAAGAAAAAAGAACAATAATATGAATAATAAAATGTAAATAACTACATATCTATTAACTATTACTTTAAATGTAAATGGATTAAGTACTCCAATCAAAAGACAGAGGGTGGCTGAATGGATAACAAAACAAGACCTTTACATATGCTGCCTATAGGATATAGGAGACTTACTTCAGATCAAAATACACACAGATTGATAGTAAAGAAATTTTTAAAAATCATAAAAATGAAAACAAACTAACAAACACACAAAAAAGCTAGGGCAGCAATACTTATACCAGACAAAGTAGATTTAACAACAAAGGCTCTAACAGGAGACAAAAAGGACCCAGCTATTCTACTTCTTGGTATTTATCTGAAGAAATACCAAACACTTATTCAAAAAGACATACGAATCTGTAAGTTCATTGCAGCTTTGTTTATAATAGCCAAGAGATGGAAGCAACCTAAGTGTCCATCAGTAGATGAATGGATTTAGAAAGCGGTGTGCGTATACAATGGAACATAACTTGGCCATAAGAAAGAATGGAATTTTGCTATCTGAAACATGGATTGACCTAGAGGATGTGCATTGTTCAGAAAGAAAATGAGAAATGCCATATGATTTCACTTATATGTGGAATCTAAAAACAAAAAATAAACAAACAGAATGAAAACAAACTCATAGATATAGAAAATATTTTTACAGCTGCCAGAAGAGAGTGGGGTATAGGGATGGGTTAGATGGGTGAAGTCATTAGAATATATGAATAGGTAGTTTTGGAATAGCCCTGGGGATGTAGAGCAGAGCATAGAGCAGGGGTTTCCAACACCCGGGCTGCAGACTGGCACTGGTCTCGGCCTGTTGAGGACCAGATGCAAGCGAAGCGCACCTGAGCTCTGCCTCCTGTCTTCCTCTACCATCCACAGTGGGGGAGTGAAGCTCACCTGAGTTCAGTGCCCAGCCTCCTCCTCACCCCCCATCTTCCAGTGCTGCTGAAAACGTTGGGGACCACTGACATAGAGAATATAGTCAATGACATTGTAGTAAATACATTGCTGTCAGAGTCAGATGGGTACTCGATTTATCGACATGGTCACTTCATAAATTGTATAAATGTTTAATCATTATGTTTACACTTGACTAGTATAATATTGTACATCAATGGTAATTAAAATAAACAATTAAAAATATATTATCAAGAAGCAGAATCCAATGTGCATGATGATAAATTCAACTTTGGTGGTGAAAAGTCAATAGGAAAGAACAAACAATGGTAATATTAAGATTTGTGCTTTTTTAAGGATCAAATGATGAAGTACCCTGAAATACTCCTATGCATATAATATAAATACAAAGCATCTTCAGAAGTTACAAAGATAGAAATGCTATTTCAGTGATGGGGTCCATTGGAGTTGGTTTGAAGATGGCTCTGAGTTCTCTTATTCTTGTGTTTCCATGGTCTCTTCTCAAGGATTAAATGATTTGGGAACCTGGATTTCATCTATTATTCACAATATTCTGACTTTGATATCTTAGTGTTAATAGTCACTTAGTGATTAAGAAATTGTTTACCATTTTTGTCTTGGTCACTGTCACATGTCTTCTCTTGCACTTGCTTTGGGATGCTGAAAAAACTCTCATAACCTCCACAAGTCTGTTTAGTGAGTCTATGTCATTACCGCCATCTATAATATCACTGTATTGCAATTATGATTTAAATTCAAGCTTAAACCAAAGAGTAGTTTCTCTGTGGCTCCTCCTCTAAATAATTGACAAGCCAGCTCTCCTTTATTCAAATGGCTTCTCTAATGGAAATTCCACAAGAACTTCTATACCTTGTTTGAACTGCTCTAGCACTTGTCTGCATCATTTACATGTCAACTGACAGTGGTGACTATAAATAACATTTTCTGTTTGCCCATGTCTTGGCCCTTACTAAAGAATACATTCACTTATGTATTTTCTATGTATTGATTATGTCTTAGATAGTGTGTTAGGTGCTGGTTCTAAATATTAGTAAAATATATCTCCTGTTCAGAAGTTCACAGTCTTTGTGAAAAATGAAGGAAAATAAATAAAATACAAACAAACAACCTATGTCTCAAATAGCTCTGTATTTCTCAAAGAGAATGCACCTGATAGGTACAATAGATACATGCAGAAGAGGTAAATATTTGTTGTTAAAAACTGAAAATAACCACTCTTCTATTTTGAGATATTTTATCTCAGAGTAATTATATTTTATCAGGAGCTCAGAACCCCCACCAAAACTCACTGAGTTTCTTATATGAGAAAATAAAGCCTAAATGTATTTCCCAGAAAAAGGCATATCTGGCATAAATTTCAGATAGCAAGGAGAAAACCTCAAGAAATACGGAATTTTAGTCCAGATGATTATCTGGCATTAATACAACTCTCTTGACATGAAAATAGAGCTGTAAATCTCAAAGATTAGAGGATCTTTTAAGAATTTCAAAACCTCCTGCTACTAGTTGAAAATATTCCAAACACTAATGAAAGTCAACAAAGATAATATTTAGCAGCCTATATTTTGGTTAGGTGAACCTCAGAAGAAAAGGAGATGTGTTTTAGTCCTGTCTGCTTTGGAGCCTCTGGTGAAATCACCTATTTCTGCTGTGGTCTGTCATCATCTGTAAAACGGAGGCAGTTGTAGAATCATCATTACAGGGATGTTTCAGAGCTTCATGTGTCATTGTCTCCATTTGTCTTAGAATACCAGTGACATCTCAACTATTACTGCAAAGAGCGGACTTTATTTTGGGTCATCTGGCACAGCTCTATCGAAATAAAGAAAAGAAAAGGAGTCCAGAATAACTATGATTTCCCCAAGGGTACACATTACTTTATGATAAATCTGGGACAAGGACCCAGATATCCTTGATCCCACTCCCTTGTTCTTTCATTGGGTTCTACACAATGCACAGAATTAGATATTAAGTTGTACCCAGAAATTCTTAAAACTAAGTGAGATACGTAACAGGTACATGTCAAGCAGTGGTACCTAAAGACAATTCTGTGCAATGAGAAAAATTGTTGTTGGAGCTGCGTGGAGGCTGCCGTTCAACCAGGATGAGTGCATTCTTGTTTTCAGGCACCTCGAAGGTTCCACACCAATAAACAACATGAAAAATAAACATTTGAACTATATGATATTTAATTCTGCATGTTAAAAAGTTCATGAAGTTAAAAAAATGTGGCATATATCATTTATGTTGCCTTTTATTTGTATCTTAATTTTAAATTTGTGTGTCTTTTCAAGCACAAAAATGTGGTTTGACAGAGGTACATGGGAGGCTGCAGAGATAAAATCAGCTCATTCTATTCATCATAAAAATTAAGAGTCAGAGAAATTCTTCACAGCTGAAAGTGTCCAAACCAACTATCTTCATTTTGTAAGTAAAGCCTCTGGAAAAACTATGCTGATGAACTACTAATTACCCTAATGTCCCTTACCTGTTTCAATAAGTATCATTATATATTATGGGAATTTCTCTGTGTGAAAGAGAAAGACATTTTGGCTGAACATCCCCATGCCTATACTGTACATATTATGGTCTCAAGCTATCTTGAAGGTGTTGAGAGCCCACTTTTCCATTACTAACATTAATAGAGGGCAAAACTTACTTAATATTCTCTTTGCTTTGGATTAGCTAAATTGCATCTTCCCTTCATTAAAATGAATGGTGCATAATTGAGTCTGTAATGTGTGCATCATTGGGAGCCGAATAAATTTTGATGGATACTATTAATGTCATGGATTTCTAGGGAGGATCTAATGGAAAATCTCTGAGACAATGTAACCTTGAACTAATGAAGCTCATCATAAAGGAAGGATATTGACACTTGTCATCCCTATCTTGAGGGACTCTTGTGAAGCATTAAATAAATTAATGGAGGTGCATGTGCATGCAGATATTTTCAATGGTATTTGTATACCCTTAAAAAGAACTCTGCAGAATATATATAAAAATCTTGATGATGTGTGTCCCTTAAAGTGTTCACAGTTCTCCTATTATAACTACTTTAATTTAAAAAACACATATAGTAGATTAAATATCAGAGAATTCTAAATAGTGCTTCAGGCAGTACTGTTCCAATTACTTGCCTTTCTCATATCATCAGTTCTCAATTAAGAAACCATAGAGATTTATTCATTAATCTATGTCTGCATTTATTCATTCAGTCAAGAAAATTATCGATCCCTTACCAAATATCAGGCATTGTCTTTCAGTATGTTTTACAGGTATGTTCCAGATGTAAAACAGTGAACAAAGCAGATGAATATCTCCTCTCTCTCTAGTTGAGGATGGGGAAGCAAAAATAAATAAGCAAAAATATACAGTAAGTATAAACATGCAGAAAGACAAATACCATCTGTCCTCACCTATGAGTGGAACCTAATCAACAAAACAAACAAGCAAGCAAAGTATAACCAGAGACATGGAAATAAAGAACAAACTGACAGAGAGGAGGGATGAGGGAGGAAGGGGATAACAGGAGAAAGAAGGAGAAGTGTCATCAAGGAACTTGTATAAAGGACCCATGGACAAAGCCAAAAGGGGGAAGGATTGAGGGTGGGAGGTGGGGGTGGGTGGGGTGGAGGAAAGTAGTGGCGGGAAAATGGAGACAACTGTACTTGAACAACAATTAAAAAAAGATAAAAATTAAATAAATGGATAAAATAATTAGTATTAGAAGAAAAAAGCAGGAGAGGAAAATAGAGATTGTTAGTTGGTGGGAAAAGGCTGAAATCTGAAATTAAGTGATCAGTGAAAGCTTAATGGGGGAGAAAAAGTTTAAGAAGAAACAGAAGTTGAGTGTGGGAAAGAGCAATGTGCACATCTGGGGAATGAATGTTACAAGCAGAGGGAACAGTCAGATGGAAATGCAATGAGGCAGGAATATGCCTGGAGTATTCAAGGAACAGAGAGGATATCAGTGCATTGAGCACAGAGCAAGCAAAGTGGAGAGGAAAGGCAATGAAATCAGAAAGGAAATGGAAGCTCAGATTGCTAGGGCTGTGGAGGCATTTTGAGTACTTTGGTTCTTGCTTTGAGTAGATCATGGATAAGCTTTGAGTGATGCTATCTGACATGTTTTAATAGGATCTCTCTTGGTGCCATGTTGATTAGAGACTACAGAAGAGTAAAGACAAAATCAGGAAGACCAATAATTAATTCAAATTAATGATTTACTCAAAGACGTGCCTTCTACTCACTGAAGATGCAGAGCAGGAGTTGGCAAACAATGCCCCACAAATCAAAGCAGTTTCTCAGCTTGCTTTTGCATATTTTGAGTTCATAATTTTGAAAAGTTGTTGAAAGAAGAGAAGAAGAAGCAGCTACCAAAACTATATATGGCCCCTAAAGTCTAAAATATTTAAAATCTGGAAAATGTTTTCTAACATCTTATGTCAAGTGTCTGGCTGGTAGTAAGTCCTCCACAAAACTGGAAGGAGAAATACATAAGTAAATCAGTTGCTGAAAATATTGTAAAGTGATATAGGTCAAAAAAACATTTATGGATCAATCTAACCTTAACAACCAATTCCATTTCCATTGAGCTATTAAAAAATATAGTCTGGCTCTGACCAGTGTTGGTCAGTTGGTTGGGAATCATCCCTCAAAGTGAAAGTTCGCTGGTTTGGTTTCTGGTCAGGAGTCGTGCTTGGGTTGCAGGTTCAGTTCCAGTGAGGGCTTGTACGAGGGGAAACCAATCGATGCTTCTCTCTCACATCAATGTTTCTCTCCCTCTCCTTCTCGCTGCCTTCCCTCTCCCTTCCCTTCTCTCTAAAAATAAATAAATAAACCTTTATGTATATATAGTCTGGTTTCAAAAACCATAAACCAGAAGGCATTTTCTTACATAGTAATGTCATAAATAAATGTTAGATAAAGTTGAAACAGCAGCAAATAAAATAATAACAGAACATTTTATTAACTGTCACACTTTACAGAGAGATTTCATATTCATGATCTAATTTAATCCTCAAGTTAACTCTATGAGATAAGTAGTATTTTTCTATTAGAAATTACCAAATACAAAATACTTAGTGAATGCTCAAAAAAGGTAAAATCTTGGGTGTTACATCTGTTAATGCCAAGGTTGTTTCCACCCCTCACCCCATGGCAACATTGTATGCTAACATCAACATGCACTTTCAGTTCCAGATGTCAGACTAGGGAAACACTTACTTTTTGTTTATCTTGAAATCACATCGTATTTAAATAAAAGTATAGAAATACCAAAATTAATAAATAAATAAAAGCAAAGAAATTGTGGAAGTCATCAACCACAGGAAGATTTTGATACATTGCTGAAAAGCAGAGAGAGAGAGAGAGAGAGAGAGAGAGAGAAGGAGAGGAGAGGCTTAAAATAAGGAGACAAAATTATTTTAGAAAAATATTCATTTAATGAGCTCAATGAGCTCCAGGGATCATTCAGTATACGCCTACTTTAACTCTGTATGAATTACAATGGGTTGTTGGTAAGACAAGAAAATGGAACAAGAATGCTCAATCATAGGTTGTCAACTATGGTTTATTGTCACTGCTACAAATTCCATCCAATGCTGCCCACCCTTAGGTTCATTTGATTTGACTGGAGATTTGTGATTTGGTGCTTTAAAAATGGTCAAGTTCGAAGTAATCTTACCTGGTAACTAAAAGTTGCTGTCATTATTAAAACATTTCATTAACTATTAAATTAATTATTTAAAAATATTTTGCCTTTGCAAGTGCTATCTATATTAAATGGGGAAAAACTAAAAGTGTTTCTCTTAAGATCATGAATAAAACAGGGATGTCCACTTTCTCTATTCTTATTCAGCAGAGTACTGGGAGGTCTAGCCACAGCAATCAGACCAAAGAGAAATCAAAGGAAGTAGTAAAATTGTCATTATTTGCAGATGACATGATACTGTGTATAGAGAACCTTAAAGGCTCCACCCCAAAACTACTAGAATTCTAAATGAAATCAGTAAAGTAGCAGGATTCTAAATAAATATTCAGAAATCAGTTGTATTTTATACATGAATAATGAAATATCAGAAAGAAAAACTAAAAAATAAATCCCATTTCCAATTACATAAAAACCCAAAATACTTAGAAATAGATTTAACCAAGGAAGTAAAAGTCCTGTACTTAGAAAGTTATAAGACACTGAAGAAAAAAAAAATTAAAAAGATACAAATGAATGGTAGCATATACCATGTTCATGGATAGGAAGAATAAACATTATTAAAATGTCCATACTACCTAAAGCAATCTATAGATTTAATGTAATTACTGTTAAATACCAATGTTGTTTTCACAGAACTAGAACAAATAATCCAAAATTTCTATGAAACCACAAGAGGCTTTGAATAGCCACAGCAATCTTGAGAAAGATCAAGAAAGTTAGAGGTATCACGCTATCAGATAACAAACTATACCACAAAACTATAATGATCAACACAGCATGGCACTGACATAAAAATGGACACATAGATTAATGGAAGAGAGCCCAGAAATAAACGCACTCCTAAACGGTCAATTAATATATGACATGAACTTTTGGCCAAGATGGAGGCACAGGTATATATGCTTTGCCTCCTTGCACAACCAAAAGAAAGAGCATATATTTCTTATTATTTCAATGAGATTTATATCTTAGCAAAACCTTTTGTGTCCTATCAACCTCAAAGTTTTTCGAGTTAAAAAAAATTTTAGTAAATTTTTAATTTACTAAAACATTTTAGTAAATGTTAAAGTAAAAATTTACTTTGACATACTACAAAAGGAATCTCATGTACAGAGGGCTAAAGTTAATTTTGTAATGTGTGAATTATGTCCAATGTTATTTTAAATAGATTTTTAATGATATGTATTTATATAAACATATATTTATACTTTCAAATATTTTTACTGATCTATATGATTCTTGGCTCTGAAACTCCTGCATAGCATTTGCATGATACACAATATCAACATCAGCCCCATCAGAAAAAAAAAAACAGTTTAATGAAATAAGCTAAATACAAAAAATTTAAAAAACAAACAAACAAACAAGACTCAATATTTTTCAAACATTTCATGTCATGCTGAAGCTCCTAGTTCCTGGACAGTAACACCTGTTTTCCCTTGTCTTGGGCACTCAAGGGTATGTTTCTTCTCTTGTGCATAATACTATCTACAGGTACATTTAGGTGTCAATAATGTGTAGTGGAAGTGAATCCAGCTGGCACGTTCACAATGATCAAATTGTACTGCTCTTACTTAATCCAATGCATTGCTCCATTATTAACTTACGATAAATGATGCATTTGCTTTCTACATGTGTATGAGAGTCCTTACTAGGCATGGTCCAGGAAGTCCATAAGAAGTGTCTTGTAATCCATATGGAGTAAGACACTGGTGAACATCTTTTAGGATGGATCACAATGTAACTAGAATATAATTTTTACATTTTATAATTTGGGTGCTTCAAACTATATTAAAGAGAAAATAGGGACAGCATGACTCAGTCAATGTAGGATGGTGCTCTGCTGACAATTGGTATTTCTTGAGCTGTATCTTCTGGCATTAGAAACCGGTATAGTTCATAACCAATTTATGAGTTGAAGTAAAAATCTCTTATTGGGCAATGCATGGGCTTCATATTGGTTATGAACCAGGGCAAGTATCCTAAGGACTGCAGAAAAAGAAAGGGAAGGGAACGGAAAGGAAAGGAAGAAAGAAATAGAAAATGTATGATGAACATACCATAAGGAAAAACCACAGTCCAGAGCAGAAGCACTGTGATCACACAAACTTGGTTTGAATCTTGAGCAAGTAGCTCCCAACTGTATGAGCTGAATGGTTTAAGGTTTAAAGGTTGTTTTTCAAAGCTTCTAAAAAGAAGTGAAGAATTACGTTGCCTGCCCGGAAGGGATGTAATAGGATGCAGCGCCCAGTTCTGTCAGGGCTCCGTGTCTACTCTTCATTAACTTTTACATCCAGCTGGTGAGTCTGGTGGCCAGGGCAACCATGGAGAAACTGCACCTAACTCACAGAGGCCTCACAGAGAAGCTGGGGAGGTCATTGGAAGTGTTGGGCCACATCTGGGCAAAATCTGGGCTGCTTGAGCACTGGCTTTCAGTAGGCTCTGGCCTCCTAGACTGCAGGGAAGGTGCCAAAGTGCCGCTGAACCAGTGGCCAGGCAAAGTAAGGTCTGGCAGATGGAGCCTCCACAGTCTGAAAGAGACCCTTCGTGGTGGGCCACTGGGTGTCAAACACCTGCTACTTGCAGCTGGACATCCCAGGTGTCTAAAAGTCATGAAAGTCTTGGCCAGTCATTGAGACCCCACCCCTTGCCCTTTGATCTCTCTTGTCCCGAATGCTAGACTTGCACTTGAGCCTTTCTCTGTGACATGCCCACAAAGGCATCAGAAGCTCCTGGCCTAAGTTAATTCAGTGCATACTAGAACCCCAGAAAAGTGGGAAGCAAAGGGGAAGCTCTTCCAGATTCTACTTTATTCTCAGGTTTGTTTAAGCCACCACTGGCTAAGACGGACAATTTGCTTTGTAAGTTTCACCTGTCATTCCTGCTGCTCTCCCTTGCTTGGTGTTCCTACATCAAGTCAGAGGTTTTTGTATATGTGTGTGGAGAGGGATGTTTGAGGGTGAGGGGTAAATGAGCCCAGCTGAGAAGTACAATGGACTTGAGACATTCTATGTGGAGAATGGAAGACTGCTGCATGTATCAACTGTGTCATTCCTGGCCAGATGGTTAACCCAAGCTCTGGGCCAGTTTTCTCTGGTCTTGCAACTGTCAGGATGCCCCACCCATTTGTCTCAATAGGCCCAGATTATTTATATATAGATACATAAATAAAATCTTGCTCTTGTTAATGTGCTTCTGCTCCTGTGTCTTCACCCTTTAACTCAGGTGTAGAAGAACTAACACATGAATGGTGAGGTGTTGAGCCAGACGTAACTATGTAAAAATTTTCTACATTGGGATTTGGAAGTAGCCAGACTTTATGACTGTGCGTGCTGGCCCTGAGACCTTGTGTTGAGTGTAAGGGATGATAATTCAGAGAAAGTAAGATCCAGAGGAGGGAGAGATGGGGTGAACTTGCCTCTTCTTTCTATGCTTCTCTCTTCTCTCCCACCTCTCTGAACTCAGTGGAGCCTAGATAATCTCTAATATGTCATAGAAAACTATGCTTTATGGTTTTAGTTTTTAAAAATGCTTAAATGTTTTTTTCCAGGAATCTGTGTTTTATTTTTTTTTATTGTTGTTCAGATACAATTGTCTGCATTTTCATCCCCTGCCCCATCCATCCCCACCTCCCATCCTTGAACGCACCCACTTTGGCTTTGTCCATGTGTCCTTCATACATGTTCCTTTATGTCCCCCTCATTATCCCCTATTATCCCTCTCCCTCCTCCCCTCTGGTTACTGTCAGATTGTTCTTTATTTCAATGTCTCTGGTTACATTTTGCTTGCTTGTTTGTTTTGTTGACTACGTTCCACTCATAGGTGAGGTCATATGGTATTTCTCTTTCACTGCCTGGCTTATTTCACTTAGCATAATGCTCTCCAGTTCCATCCATGCTGTCATGAAGGGTAGGAGCGCCTTCTTTCTTTCTGCTGCATAGTATTCCATTGTGTAAATGTACCAGGTTTTTGACCCACTCATTTACTGATGGGCACTTAAATGTTTTTTTGTATGTGTGTCTTATTTAATTTAGACTTAGGTCAGTAATTCTCATACAACCCACTTCACCTAGAGAAGATAAATTTGGCTTAAACTGCATAAACTAGGTTTCTGAGTCTGGAATAACAAAGTAAGAAAGATCTCCTGCTTGCTCTGTAATTATTGAAAATTTATATTTACTTAGAATGTATTATGTTGCTAAAAATATAAAATATCCTCTTTATTTTTTTAATCTTCAGCAGAGGATTTTTTTTATTGATTTGAGAGAGACAGAGGGAAAAAGGGGGAGAGAATGGGGGGAGAGAGAGAGAGAGAGAGAAACATTCATGTGAAAGAAAAACATCGACTGGTTACCTCCCATAAGCACTCTGACCAGAGATTGAACGAACCCACAACATACTTATGTGACTTGACTGAGATCAAAACCTACAACGTTTTGGTGCATAGGATGATCGTCCAATAGATCCTCTTTAATAACCAGCCTGGCTCTAATCCAAACTGCTAAAACATTAAATCATACAAGTTAAAATTGTGCCTAGCTCTGGCTGACCCTAGACTTCTTCAGGGCCTCCCCTAGACTTACTGAAGGCAAAATTCCTGACTTTATGAAGCCTACATTCTAGTTGGAAGGGAGAAAAAAACAAGAAACACATGTAAGTTATCCGCTAGTTTAGCCAGTAACAATTGCTATGGAGAATAAAGCAGTATATGGAGTATTGAGATTGTGAGGAGAGACATGCAGGGTTTTCAGTTTAAACAGTGGACTGGATAAGCCTTGCTGGAGACCTGCCCCTGTGATTCAGAGACAAAGAAGAAAGGTTTCCTAAGAGAGAAGAGCCCTTTCTGATATGAGGGGCTTCTGAGCTCCAGGGCTTCTGTGCTCCAGGGATTCTTTGGGTGGAAATTGAAGGGGGCTGCTTGAGTGTATTGAAGGAAACAGGGAAACTTAAGAGCTAAGAGTCCTTGTTTTTGCAGACTGGGAAACTAAAAGTTAAGTGACTTGGCCAAGCTAATAAATTTATTTCCAATCGAACTGGGGTTGGAATGCAACCACCCCGATCACACATGGTTGCCTCTCTGCTTTGCCTCTTCCAGAAGCTAGCCTCATGGTTGATTTTCCATATTTGGAAAGCCCTTTGGGGTCTGTGTGTAGAAAGTGACTTAATTCCTTGTTGACTTTTTTGGTACCTGAAATGAAGGCATTTGGAATGAGGTAAGGTGGGTGCAAATAGACACACAGCTTGCAGCATACGTGGCTTGCCTACCCGTGAATAAAGGCATGCCAGACATCCCAATGGCTCCGTGAATATTTTTCCATCTGCACAAATACCACGAATCTGCCTGGCTTTAAAGGGCAATGCATTCCTTAAAGGCAGGGAAAGACATCTCCCATGCGTCTCAGTAACTATCTTCTCCCTCCATAACTCATGGTGCCTAGTAGAAATCAGATGATAAATAAATATTTTTATCAAGTTGATGATGCAAACATTTCTTTCTCAATCTGATACCACTGGGTTAGAAATATATTATGATTGCACTTGTATTCCTAGTGCTAAATATTACTTTAGACACTTTTATTCTTCAAAACAACATTTTCATGAAGATAGGCACAAAGTAACTCAATCATTACATTAAGAACACTAGTGTGAACAAAGAAAAGATCTTGTTAATAGATTGTAGTCCCACTTGGTATACAACTTAAGTAGACACATTGCCGTGTTTGGTTGTTTATACAAGAGAGCGCTCAATCTCTGGACTCCCTTGACCAAGGCACTAGATCCCAGGCTCACACAGGAGAAGGGACCAGCCAGCTCACTCACCAAGCAGCCCACAGGCAGCGTGGTCCTCCAGCAAGGCTCTAAAGAGTAGCACTGTCCTCTGCTTTCTTCTTTTCTCAGTGCTCCCAGTCATAAGCATGTCCTTATTAACTCTGCCGAACATCACTAGGGAAAATTGATAAAGTATGATGATTTAAAACAAGGAGAAATTTTAATTTTTGAATGTATCTATAAAGATTATACATTTTCTAAATAATTATGCAGTAACTATGTCTGATTCTATAACAGCCACCCAATAAACGTGTCTATAGATCTTGACTTTTCTTCTCCAGGGCTACAGAGAAGCCACATGGAAGTTCTAGCCTTTACTTTTACTCCAACCAGAGGAAGGGTTCCCCAAACTTCCACCACCCTTTCTGCCCAACTTGTTATTAGCATCATTCCATAAAGAGGATACTTTTCAGAGTGTAGGTCTGGGGAGGAATTAGGACAAAACAGGGAGTCTGTCTCCAGGGTCTGTTACATTTCCCCCAGTTTGTACACACGTTTACTTCTCTGTCCTCTGCCTAGAAAAGGCCCCTTTTTAGGCATCTGCTCATAATAAAATCCTGTAAGACTGAGCATGCCCTTCAGCTCATAATCTCGTTTGTATTCATTTATCCTCAGGAGAAAAATTTTAAAGGACATAACTTTATACATTCAGATTTCCATGGCAACATTATTTATAATAATAAAAATAGGAGGGAATCCATGAAAATCCACAATAGAAAATGTTTTAAGTATTTTGCTTTAGTCATTCAATGGAATATCATACAAACACTACATTATAGTTATAAAGACTGGATTGTAAAGTATAAAAATCTTCTGCCTCTGATTCAATAGGGAACTGTAGAAGAGGAGCTTCTGAAAAAGCTACCAGCTCCGGGATCGTGCCACCTGTGCTGTTTTTTGTACCAGTGAAAGGTGGGCTTGGGGGAGCACAAGTCTGACCACACTCACTTCCAAATAGGTCTCCCTCGGGTCATCTGAGGAGTGGAATTCTAGCTTCAGGTGAACCTGAGCAATGCAGTTTTTAGCTTCCTAGCCTCTGCATTTTAAAAGGGGATTGAATACATGTTGAGGAAGGCAATCCACAGCATCTGTTACTGCTGCTAGGTAATCAATAGTTGATTTGGTCCAGTATTGTTGTAACAAGTATGTAGGTGAGGAGGAACCAACAAGGAACACAGTATAGAACCAGTGACGTTTTTAGGAAGCTTAATTTCTAGAAATAGCATGTTCAGGAAAAACTATTTATTATTATTTCAATAGGAGACAGTTTAATAAAACGCTTGCCCATCTAATAGTATATTAGAATATATTACCACTAGATTCTAAAGGCCAATAGATTCAAATAGAATCTATTACCAATAGATTCAAATTAATGAAATCATAAACAATAACACGGCAACCTGGTGTTGTAGGGATCTAATGTAGGGACTAATTTAGAGATAAATAAAGACTGGGTCTTAGGTCTGGTTTTCTTACCAACTAGATAGATTACTTAGCAACTTAGTCATTTAGGTTAATAACTAGTTACTTATTGTCAATGAGATCTCTGAGTAATCTTGGTTTCACTGAAATACTACAGAGAACATTCCTAAATATCTTTCTTATTCCTAAGAACTATTAACCTTTACCATTATTATGACTATGATCACTAAACTATTGACTTATCATGTAAATTTTAGCTTATTTAGTCTTATTTTTAGAAAAAGGAGAAACTTCTTGTGTTATATATCCTATGTAAGCATAGTTCCTACTTTTTTATAATAATGATAATCTTTGGAAATTGATAGAAGGTATAGGTCATTTTTATAAACTATAGAATAGTTCATTTAATTGTCTCCCCCCGCCCAATATATTTACATTGTGCTGCATTCTCTACGGTGTCTTATACTTTCTCATTACTGATGAAATGTTTTCCTTTCTTCCTCTGATAAAGAAAGGAGTTACTATTTATTAAGCAGATGCTTCACTAAGCACCGTGTTCGATCGTCTGATATTGCAATGTAAACCACCATTCAGTCATAGAAAGCATTAGACTATCATACCGGTTGGATTTCCACAGCAGTTTAAAATTTACAAAGAACATTCACAAACTTTATCTCATTTAATCCTCCTAAGAATCTTGTGAGATAAATAATATTCTCCTCATCTACCGAGAAGGAAAATGAGGTATAGATAAGTGATCTGACCAAGCTCACACAGCAAGCAAATGACAGACCAGAGCCCAGATGGGTCTCTGTGCCTCAAAACCCACATCAAATTTTAACTACAAAAATCTTGGCTAGTGTGCACGAAGAAAAACCTGCACTAATCAGCGCCACTCTGCTAGAGCGCATTCTTTCCTCTTGCTCTGGGCAAGATGGCTCAGTGCCAGGCAAAGCTGCCACTTGCTCCCATTATATTACTTTCCTGCTTGACCGCCTGCAAAATGTAATCATCATCACCTCAAACAGATTGAAGCTTCAATTTATGGCAGTACAGCACAATTTTACTTTAAGTTCTTTCACTGCAATTGAATTACCTATCAGAAATTAAGGCATATGCAAGACTTGTAGGATGGGGTAAATTCTCTTCTTTCAATATCACACTTGCAGTAAGTGCCTGAGACAAAAGTGATGATGAAAATGAGCTCGCGGTGCTAGGCACAGAAGCTGTGGTGTTGTCTTGGATAATGATGTCACTGAGGAAAATCTAGCAGTGCCATATTGCCAGGAAAAAAAAAAAAGGGAGAATTGAAAAAATATGAGACCTTGGTATGCAAAAGTTAATAAAGTAATAAGTCTGTTTTCCATTATGTAGAAAAATAGTCATATTTGAATTTACTTCATAATAGAATAATATAAGAAAAGAGCAATGAGAAGAAATGAAAATTATTACTTCTACACACAGATGCAGTTCCAAAGTAAGTTCCTTACATGGAATCAGGGAGCATTAAAAAGAAAAGTGAGCCCTGCCTATGTGGTTCAGTAGGTTGGAGCATCATCCTGTACAGCACAAGGTTGTGTGTGGGTTTGATTCTTGGTCAGGGCTCATACCTAGGTTGTGGGTTCGATTCCCAGTCAGGGCACATAGGGAAGGCAATTGATCGGTGTTTCTCTCTCACATCAATGTTTCTCTCTCTCTTTCTAAAAAAAATCAATAAACATATCCTCAGTCAGGTGAGGATTTAAAAAAAGAAAAAGTGGTACTTGCAGAGTTGTAAATCATTCATTATGACACTATCCAGCCTTGACTCCTGAGAATTTATGATGTGTGAGCATGAGCGTGTTTTCAAGGAACTAGTTTTAAAGTTGTTTTAAGACATTAAATATTTTTTAAAAGTAGGTAAAGAAAAATAAAATGCTTCAAAATATAGTAGTTGCAATCTATGTGATTTGCTTGATGGTCTTATATAATAATTTTTCCGATAGGTCCTAACTTAATGCTGCCATACTTCATTACATAGAACCATATGTTATGAAACATACCTAATCATGTCTTCATTTAAGAAGACATATGCATCCTTGGCACTGAATAATTAGCATTTGAAGTCCTGAATAAGTTTGTGGGAGCACATAAACAAAAATCTGTTTATACTGCTATGTTTAAGGACATGAATATAGGTAATGAAAAGGCATAGGTAAAATAGATTCAACAAAATAATTATTATCAACAGACTGACCACTCAAAACAATTCTATAATTTAATTTTGTGGAACAAACTTCTTTGGAAATAAATAATAGCCAGTTCAATATATAATAGGCTATTGAGTGAAATTTTAGCTAAGGCTCAAAGCCCAAAATTAAATGCCGCATTCTAAACAGTCACCATAAAACAAAAACTGGAAAGGAACCTTTGATGCAATATTTCCTAAGAAGCAAAAAAAAACCAAATGGCTCTGAAAGCACCAACTGGGGAAAGATGGAGAGTGCTCTGTTCTCTAAGAAGTGCCGTGTCTGTGTTGACAGTTTTCTTACTTCGTCCCACAATTCTCTTGTCCTAAAGCCAGCTGATTAGAATGGGAGGATGATTCCAAGTGTGTCATTCAAAAAAAGATGTTATGGTGCCATCCCAGATAAAGATATTAATTCTGGTGAAATGTATATACACATACATTTGTCACTACTCCTTATAAAAGCACTACTTAAACAACAGTTAGTAATATTTTTTAAATAATGATAACACAAAGACAAAGAAAACAGGAGAAAAAATAATCACAAATGAAGAGAAAAATCACAATTTGACCATCGGATTAATGTTAACGGATCTCCAGGCCCTGGGAGTGCCAGGTCCTGAGCTGGCAGTGAAAAAGCCAATAAGCAACCCAGGGTGCACTGCTGATCCCTGAAAACACACAGGTGGAAGCTCTGGGTGCTTTTGTAAGTAAAGGGAAGATGGTTTTAAAAATGGCAGATTTGGCCCTAGCCGGTGTAGCTCAGTGGCTTGAGCGTGGGTTGCGAACCAAAGGGTTGCTGGTTCAATTCCCAGTCAGGGCACATGCCTGGGTTGCAGGCCAGGTTCCCCGTGGGGGGCATGTGAGAGGCAACCACACATTGATGTTTTTCTCCCTCTCTTTCTCCCTCTCTTCCCTTCTGTCTAAAAATAAATAAATAAAATCTTTAAAAAAAAATGGCAGATTGGCAGTGACCAGAGGGAAGAGGGGAGGGGATTATAGGGGGGGAGGGTGAAAGGTTTGCAGGAACTATTATAAAGCACACATGGACAATAACGAGGGGAGATGGAAACAGGGGAGGGAGGTGGGGAGGGTTGGGGGGAAAGGCAGAAAACTGTACTTGAACAATAAAAAAATGTAAAAAAAAAATTGGCGGATTGGTTGACAGTCTGTTTAAGAAGAAGCTGGAATCCTCTATCTTCTCACTTCCTTCACAGATTCTGAGTACCCCACCTTCCCTAGCCGGATAGGGACCGGAGGGTTTCACCTCTGGAGAAGGTAAAAGAAATGGTAAAAAGAAACATTCATGAGACAGGAACAGGATATACTTTTAAAGCACATTAAAAAAAAAGAGCTACTGAAAACAAAAAATATGATAATAGAAACTACTCAACAGACATAATAGGAGAGAGCTGAGAAAACTCTCCCAGGAAGCATTACATACATGGATAAAAGAGATAGGGCAGAAAATGAAAAATAAGTCCTTGTCTGTTTCAGCTCCAACAGAAATACCATAGATTTCTGGCTTACAAATAAATTTCCCACCGTTCCGGAGGTTTAGAAGTCTAAGATCAAGGTGCCAGCAGATTCCATGTCTGCTCAGGACAGGCTTCCTAATTCACAGGCTGCCTCCTGCACACCGACCCTCACATGGGAGAAGGGAGACACTTTGTCTCTTGATCTTCCGTGAGGGCACAATTTTATCCTTGAGGACTGTACTCGCATGACTTAATACCTTCCAAATGCTCCACCTTCAAACACGAGCTTAAAAATTAAAAGATGAACACTCCCTTGTATGAAAGGATAGTGGCATTTTGTTCCTTTGCAAATTTGTAGTTCCCTAGGTCAGCAGTCTGACACTGGTCTCAGTGAACTGAAATCAAGGTGTCACAAGGGCTCCCTTCCTTTTGGAGGATCTGGGAAAAAATCCATTCTTTGCCTTTACCAGCTGCCAGAGGTCACCCACATTCCTTGGCTCATAGCTCGTTTTCTTCCATCCTCAAAGTCAGAAAGGGTTGGTGGAGTCCTTTTCGCATCACACCACTGTGACCTAATCTTCTGCCTCCTTCATCTACTGTTTTTTTTTAAGTGAGATGCTTTTTTTGCTTTTTTTTTAAGATTTTATTTATTTATTTTTTAGAGAGAGGGGAAGGGAAGGAGAAAGAAAGGGAGGGAAACATCAATGTGCGGTTGCCCCTCACACGCCTCAACTGGGGACCTGGCCTACAACCCAGGCATGTGCTCTGACTGGGAATTGAACTGGCAACCCTTTGGTTTGCAGGCCCGCACTCAATACACTGAGCTACACCAGCCAGGGCCCTCACTTACTTTTAAGGGCCCCTCTGATTACATTGGATCTGCCTGGCTAACCCAGGATTATCTCTTATTCAAAGTCAACTGATTATCAATCTTAATTCTGTCTGCGAATTTAATTCTCCCTTGCCGTGTAACAGGAGGCATTTATAGATTCCAAGGATTAGGACGTGGAGATCTTTAAAGGGACCATTAGTCTGCCCAACACATCTACGGAAGCAATGGACAAATCCAAAGGTAGCTGGGCTTCCGTTTGCTTGCCATTTCTTCACATGGGCAGGATTTTCACTGATGAACTAGAGGATAACAAGTAGCAAGGGTCTGTGGGGTAGGCCAATGGTTGTAGGCGTTAATGAGAGAAAGCTGCACACAGCTCTGGATTTACGCACACTAGAAAACTTCGTAGTGAAGAAGGTCCAAAGAATCCATGCATTTGCCAAACCACCAAGAGTTAAACTTTGAATACTCTCCAAAAGGCATAGATAGCTTATCAAAGAGAGAAACATGGCAAGAACCAATCAGAATGGGATTCTGTCATCATGTAGATAAGTGAGGAAATATTTGACACTATTCTATGGTAGATCTAGCCCAAGCCTAGAGGACTCAGAGTTTTCAGGAGATTTAGAAGTGGGAATCCTGTAAGAATACAGCACCACCAAGCTACTTGAGTCTATCTGTCCATGGATATTGCAGACTTGATTGCAGTTTTAATAAACAAAAGCGTCTGGAAAATTTGCAGACTCTGACCAAGAAGCAACAAAAAATGGGAAGAGTAGTTTACAATATACTAACTGTTGAGGAAAGTCTGTGGAAAATTCAACTTTCTCATATTTTTACTTCTCTAAGTCTATATTCTTCAGTCACCTGCTATAAGCAGATGAAGATCTGAGAAGTCAGTTCAATTGGTATATAACCTAGATTACATTCACTCTGGGAGTACAACAGAGAGGAAGGAACGCGATACCCCTTAGCTGAGCTCTTTCCTGAGCTAACGGGTATCTCTTACCTCAGGCTCTTTACTTGTTTCCAGCAATAGGTCTTTTTAAAACTATATTCTTACTGTAAAATGAAGGAAATGAGGCTCGAGTTAAAAGCGGTAAAATGATTTTTCATTTTCTAAGCAGTGAAGGAATAACTGGCACTGTTATAAATATAAGCAATGAATTCATGCCTTCAAGATCTCAAAGAATATAAATGTAAACATTGTTCCAGGCAAAAGGAAGCAGGAAAGAATCAGAGAAATGATATTCTTTTATAATATAAACTATTGACTTGCTGTCATATTCAGTCCTTTTTGTCTTATTCACCCACACTCTCCAACTTCCTGCGGAAGCCGTCAGGGATGCAGCGACACCCCAAAGATTGATGGAGGGTATGGCTTCAATTTTGTG
This sequence comes from Micronycteris hirsuta, assembly GCA_004026765.1. NCBI lineage: Eukaryota > Metazoa > Chordata > Mammalia > Chiroptera > Phyllostomidae > Micronycteris > Micronycteris hirsuta. The sequence goes on from PVJI01007047.1 coordinate 55,579, forward strand.
ATCTGACTCAACTCGGACACTGGAGATTTACAAGTTTTTCCCTCAAAGACTTTAAAATCATTGTTAACATTCAGAACCTAAGAAAAGACAGCATGACTATTATCAATCCAGTATGCAATCATAAAGCAGTATACTCTGTTGACCTTTCGTTTCTTTATAGCTTTTTATTTTATACTCTTATTCTCTCTCCCTCCCCCTCGTCTTTCTTTCTGTTTTTACTCTGTGTAGATGACATCTCTGTTACCCATATTTGCTTCTCCTTTCCTTCCAGGCACATTGGAAAGCCAGTGGGTTGGAAGGAAAGTGATGTATGTCCTATCTGTGCAGAGATGTTTAAGGTGACAGTACAAGACCCACCAGTGTTCTCCTCCCCTGAAATTGTGAAAAATGCACGTTGCGAAAGAGATGTCAAAAGCATAGAACAGCCCGGACTCAAGGCAACTGCCCTGGTAATTCACTTGAACCCTAAACAGGCTCCAAGGGAGGAAGAAACAAATTTTTGTCTGGTCAAATCACAGATATTTTAGTTTTCTTGGTTACTGCAGTACAAACCTACTGGCTAGGTCTTAGCCCATTCTGATTGTTAGACTCACTTTATGTTACCTTTTTTTCCCCATTTAGGTTTTTGTTATTTTAATGTGCCCTCATCCTTAGGTGCTTCTTCATATTATTAAATATGCTTGATTAATGATCAATTTTTAATGTGGCCAAGTATACATGTATACATCTGTAAAGATGTATAGGCATTAATGCTATGAAGAACCAGTTTCATTGGAATATAAATCCAGCAGGAATTTTGTCAATTCAGATCGAACTACAGGTGCTTAGTTGGGGACTGGGTAAGTACTGGGCCACCGTTGCTTGAGAAAGAGCCCTTCCTATGGCCAACTAAAGTCACGGTGTGTTTATGCAGAGCATGTGCACTGAGGTCAGAGAAACTCAGTTTTTAATTCCAATTCTCCACATCCAAGTTCATTGACTCCGAGCAAAGCTAAATTCTTTCTGCCTTGGGAAACATCTGCAAACTGGGAAGATGATATATCTAATTTTGGTTTGGGTGTGGTTAAAAATGACAATGTAAAAACATTTGGCACAGAGTTGGTAGTCAATAAAGAATAAATGCTATTATTATGTTCTATTTTCCTGACAAGATTTTGAAGACTCGCAGGTGCTCAAGGCTTCGGGGAACAAAACAAGGGTCCTAATAGTGCCCCTTTGTTCTCCAGCTTCCACGTCTCTCTCTGCTCAACAATCCTGTATTGATTTCCCAAATCTTTGAGGGAGAGTTCCATAGTGTATCTACTTAGGTAACCGAAGAGAAACACTGGTCACTGTTCTCCTTAGGCTAACAATAATCTTATCTGGGCAGGCGGCACACTTGAATTCCTGGAATGATGTTTATTCCTCTCCTCACACACTGTTCATGTAACTGCCACTTGTCATGCAACACACTTTGTAAAGTGCACTATGTATCAGGAACGCAACATAGGGGCAGGTTTCCCACAATGTAAGGCACCTGGTCTGAGTTTGGAAGGGGATTCGTTGGGGTAGAATCTCTTAAGTATCTTCAGGAAGATGCAGTGCAGGTTAATAATTAAGTATATGGATTACTCCCCAGGGCTTTAACTTATGATTTGTGTGACTGATCAAAGCATTTTTGCCCAAGTTTTCTTATAATATTGGGAAGGTAGCAATGTTACTTACATCATAGTTTTGCTGGAGGATTAAACAATTATATATAATATCTTTAGAACAATATTTGGCAACCAATATATACTATGTAAGTATGGCTATAATCACTGTTATGAATAGAAAAATATATAGTAGAGAGTCAATAATTAGTTTTCTAGAAGTTTGGTTTGTACTAGCTTCTCAATGTAGTTATATTCTTTCTTATAAGAATAATGAGAGAATCCTCTAGGGTTATGGAACCTTCTCAGCTTCCATTCTTATTTTAAGGAACAGGAGAAGCTGTCTAGAAATAATGTAAGTGAAAGTGGATGCTTAGACAGATTTTGTCCAATGGCAAATTTCAGGGGTTTGCAACAGCCCCAAAATATAAAAGCTTCTTAAGTCTCGGAATTTTATATAATTCAAGGCCAAATACTACTGCTGGAAACCTCGGGGAAACATTGAAATCCCCAGGCCTGACTGGTTCTCTGCTTGAATGGAATCAGTGGAGTTACCTGTGAAGAAAAAGATTATAATAGGTGGGAATGCACTGGAGGTATTCTAGGCCTACTAGCCACACTGTCAGATGAAGAACACCAAAAACCAAGTTCTAAGTCAAGGAAAATGTATTATGAGCAGTTTAAGTCTATTATTATAAAAACCAGCCTGTAAGGCAAGAGAAAAGGGATGCCTCCATAGTCAGAGGGTGTAAGTGAGAGTCTAGGAACTGATGCATTGCATAGCTCTCAGGAAACTTACTATGTATAGGCAACAGTGGCAGCTAGCTGTATCATTTACACGGCTGGTCTTTTTCAGTAAGTTAGTTCATATATTTAAATATTTATTAAGCATTGAGCCCTGGCTGGTGTAGCTCAGTGGATTGTGTGCGGGCTGGGAACCAAAGCGTCCCGGTTCGATTCCCAGTCAGTGCACATGCCTGGGTTGCAGGCCAGGTCCCCAATGCGGGCCATGTGAGAGGCAACCATACATTGATGTTTCTCCCCCTCTCTGCCTCCCTTCCTTCCCCTCTCTCTAAAAATAAATAAAATCTTAATTAAAAAAATATTTATTAAGCATTGAATATATGCTAGACCCATTGATTACCTAAAGAAATAATGATAGATACAGGGTAGAGTTTAAGAGTAAACTATAGGATTTGGTGACTAATTAGATGGGGCTGATGAGAAAGAAGAGACCAGGGAGACTTCTCAGGTTTCATAGACCATAGAAAGCACTGGTTTGGGAGGAAAAATGAGATTTTAGTTTCAGGTGCACTGCACTTCCAAGACCATTAGATGGGATTTTCAAAAATCTTTTTAAGACGACATTAATGGAAAAAGGAAGACAGAAGACTACTGTTAGCTCTTGGAGAGAAATTAGAAGGTGAGAAAGTAGAGATGATTATAATCTATTCTTTTAAAAAAGATTTATTTCTTTATTTATTTTTACACAGAAGAGAAGGGAGAAAGAGAGGGAAGCATCACTGAGTGGTTGCCTCTTGCACACCACACCCCCTACTGGGGACCTGGCTTGCAACCCACGCTTGTGCCTTGAGTGGTGATTGAACCAGCAACTCTGGTTCACAGGCCAGCACTCAATCCACTGAGCCACACCAGCCAGGACAACTAAAACCTATTCTTACAAGAACATTCTGAAGACACACCTGGTTGGTACTATAATTATAATGAGATACGCAGTAAAAAAAAAAAAAGACTTTTTAATAAAAAATATTTAATAGTTTGGTGACAAGAATAAATTGGGAGAGAGAGATTCAAAGAAATGATATATCATTGACTACAGAAGAGTCAGTGGGTTCAGATCAAGCTTGGAAGAAAGAGCATTTAGTGAAAAAATAAATAAATAAAAAACAAAAAACCACTATCTGGGATAGGAGGAAAGCAGAAATTCTTTCTACAAGTAAAAAGGAGAAATTTTATTTCTGGGTTCCTAAGGTCAAATGGAAGTCATTGTAGAGAGACAATTTTCATATTTAGCCTAAAAATAAAGGTGAACATAGTAGTTTCTAATGTGAAAGTATAATGGATCATCTAGAATGGTTGTATGTTATTTTTGACTGGAGGCAGACAAGAAACAGCTGAATGATTATTTACGAGAAATGCTCATGCATTTGAAATACAGTGGCTCATTTCAATGACCGAGTCTAATGCTGATTCTCTGATTTTCAGAACTCGTTTCACACATATACTTTCCACTCTAATACTATCCTGGATAGTTTTTGCAGGCCTAGAAAGCAAGTAAATACTGATTTTTAAATTACACTTTTAAAAAGACTTTAAATCCTGTGCTTGCCTCTGTTAAGAGAGCAAAAAGAATGTTTCTCCTTTAAATGGTGAGGAAATGATAGCAGCAATAAATCTAAATTTGGCCATATGAATCTTTGAAATGCAACACAATTTGAGGACACTTCCCTTGGAACTTATCTGAATAATGGAGTCTAGATCACAGTTGTTGGGAGGAAAAAAACTATGACAATTTGTAATAGAGATGGGGGTGGAGTGGAGAGAAGGGGGCAAGATGTATAGATGTTAAAGTATCAGTCATTAGCTTATGACCAGCGCAATGTAAAGTAGGAATCACCTCCCCCTCCCCCACTCTAAAGAATACACTTCTCTTAATACAACTAACTTTATTTTATTATAACCAACAATGAACAACATAGCACACTACTGATTTATATGAGATCCTCAAATAAAAGTTCCCACTATAGAGACTAATTAATTCACTTCAGATAATATTTTGAATCTTTATTTTATTTTTTTTTGTTAAGATTTTATTTATTTATTTTTAGAGAGAGGAGAAGGGAGGGAGAAAGAGAAGGAGAGAAACAGCAATGTATGGTTGCCTCTCACATGGCCCTCACTGGGGACCTGGCCTGTAACCCAGGCATGTGCCCTGACCGGGAATCGAACCGGAACCCTTTGGTTCCCAGCCCGTGCTCAATCCACTGAGCTACACCAGCCAGGGCAATATTTTTAATCTTTAGAAGCAATCACCAATGCTGGTTCCTATGTGCTGGTGTGTACTCCATATTAGATATTTATTTTAGAAAAATAAAAATTTCTCTGATATTGAGTATGGACTAAAAAGTAGAGAGATATTCTGTAAGAAAGCAGGTACAATATTCCTTTTTAAAGTATATTTTATTCATTATGCTATTACAGTTCTCCCATTTTTTTCCTCCTCTTCATTCCCCTCCGCCCTCTGCCCACCTCCCACCAGCATTCCCCCACCTTAGTTCATGTCTATGGTTTGTACATATAAGTTCTTTGGCTTCTCCATTTCCCATACTATTCTTAATCTCCCCCTATTTTATACCAACCATTTATGCTTCTTATTCCCTGTACCATTTTCCCCCATGCTCTCTTCTCCCCTTCCCCACTCATAACCCGCCATGTGATCTCCATTTCTGTGATTCTGTTCCTGTTCTAGGTGTTTGCTCAGTTCATTTTTGTTTTTGTTTTGCTTTTTAGGTTTGGTTGTTGAACAGTTGTGAGTTTGTTGTCATTTTACTGGTTATATTTTTGATCTTCTTTTTCTTAGATAAGCCCCCTTAACATTTCATATAACAATGGCTTGATGATGATGAACCCCTTTAAATTGACCTTGTCTGGGAAGCACTTTATCTGCCCTCCCATTCTAAATGAAAGCTTTGCTGGATAGAGTGACCTTGTCTTCCATGACTTTGAATACTTCTTTCTAGTCCCTTCTTGCCAGTAAGGTTTCTTTTGAGAAATCAGCTGATATTCTTCTGGGAACTCCCTTGTAAGTAACTGTCTCCTTTCCTCTTGCTGCTTTTAAGATTCTCTCCTCATCTTTAATCTTGGGTAATGTAATTATGATGCACCTTGGTGTGTTCCTCTTTGGGTGGAACTTCTTTGGGACTGTCTGAGCTTCCTGGACTTCCTGGAATTCTATTTCCTTCACCAGATTGGGGAAGTTCTCCTTCATTATTTTTTTCAAATAAGTTTTCCATTTCTTCCCCTTCCTCTTCTCCTTCTGGCACCCCTATGATACAAATGTTGGAATGTTTAAAGTTGTCCCAGAAGTTCCTAAGCCTCTCCTCATTTTTCTTCATTCTGTTCTGGTCAAATGTTTATTTCTTCCTTCTGTTCCAAATCATTGATTTGAGTCCTGGTTTCCTTCCCTTCACTATTGGTTCCCTGTACATTTTTCTTTCTTTCACTTTGCATAGCCTTCACTTTTTCCTCTATTTTGCAATGATACTCAACCATTTCGGTAAGCAACCTGATTACCAGTGTTTTGAAGTCTGCATCTGATAGGTTGTATATTTCCTTGTCACTAGGTTCTTTTTCTGGAGTTTTTATCTGTTCTTTCATTTGGGCCACATTTCTTTGTCTTGGCATAACTGTTATGTAGTAAGGGATGGAGCCTTAGGTATTGGCCAGGGAAGGGCAACTCCCATCGCTATATGTGAGGGAGAGGTCAAAGAGGGAACAATGCCACTTGCTTAGCTCTTGGATGGCTTTCAGTCACTTCTGCTGCTATCCACAAGCAAATTGGGCCCTTGTGGTTCTAATTCCTGGGTGGATGGGTTGTATATGTTCTAGGACCCTGTGGGTCTCTCCGATGAACTCTCTTTTGAGGCTACGATTTTCTCCCACCACCGCAACCCCTACTGGTTTTTAACATCAGAGGTTTTGAGGCTTTATTTCCCCATGCTGTAACCCTGAGTTGTGCAGTCTATCTCGTTCCCCAGTCATTCTTCCTGGTTATCCACACACAAATGTGGGACCAGCTGGTCTGCCTTACTGCTTGTCCTCTCTCTCCCGGCTGTCTGTCTCTGCCCCTCCTGCATGTCTGAATGAATGTTTCTTCTTTATCTTCTGGTTGTTGGGCTTCCATACAGTTCAATTTTTCTGGAAGTTCTGGTTATTTTTCATTTTTAAATTTATTTTTGTCCTTCTTCTGGTTGTGCGAGGAGGCAAAGTATATCTATCTCCATCTTGGCCAGAAGTAGCAAGTACAATATTTTATCCGAGAGGCACAGAGCCAGTAACAAGGTGAGTGGGGATGGATGGAGGGAAAAAAGTTGTATCTGAGAGTAAATATTTTCAAACTCAAGAGCAACTTTTCCAAGGAAACAACCTGAATCCTGCATGGGTTATTCTTAAATATAATAATATGAAGTGGTTCTAATGATCACTAATTCCTTTTCTAAATGATCATAAATCACACTGTTAATAAAATACTCTGGAATCAACAAAGGTTCTTTGATATGTTCAAGAAGCCATCAAAGGAAAATGGCCTGAAGTATGGTTGGTGAAGTACTTTAATGGTGAAGTACTTTTAAAATCCAACTACTTTGCCTAGAAGGTAATTTTAGTTTATAGATATAGATGTGGATATAGACATAGATATATACATATAGAAAGAGAAGAAATACGAAAAAAGGGAGAACAATAAAGGTAAAGTATTAACAATTGGAGAATTGTAGTTCAGTGTAGTTTCATCGATTGCCACAAATGTACCTCTCTGGCGCCAGCCATTGACAGTGAGGGGCTGTTCATGTCTAGGGGGACAGGAAGTACATGGAAACTCTCCCTGCCTGCTGCTCAGTTTTGCTGTGAACCTAAAACTGCCTCAACAAATAAAGTCTATTAAAAAAATCAAAATCATTTTTAAAAGCGTTAACCAAGTTAAAAGTTTAGTTCAGAATAAAGGGAGGTTCAAGATGACTTTTAATACCCTTAATTTTAAACATATACAAAATGGGCTTATTCACAACATGAAGGAACGTTTTCTTTTTTTTTCTTTTTTTTTTTTAAGATTTTATTTATTTATTTTTAGAGAGAGGGGAAGGGAGGGAGAAAGAGAGGGAGAGAAACAGCAGTGTATGGTTGCCTCTCACATGGCCCTCACTGGGGACCTGGCCTGCAACCCAGGCATATGCCCTGACTGGGAATCGAACTGGGACCCTTTGGTTCCCAGCCCGCGCTCAATCCACTGAGCTACACCAGCCAGGGCACGTTTTCAAAGCAAGGTAGCACTAGAACAAATCAAATATTTAAGAAGACACCTAAGATCCTTGCTACAATGACATGTTTCTTTTTTTGAGAGAAAAAAATGAAAATTCAAGCAATATTCATCTACAAATAATTTTCAAAGTTTATGATTTTTTCTAACCACTGTTTTAAACAGAAAATACACAAAAATGGATAATCAGATTATTCTATAAATACACAAAGGAAGAATTATTCTATCGTATTATACTAAATGTTCCTGATGTGGAAAAAATGAGTCCTACCTTTTTGTGTTCTTTCATACAGTTTTAATTACTAAATTATATACATCGCATATAACAAATTTAAATTATTTTAAAGTGAATCATGATGATATTAAAGGCTGAATATTTAAGTGGCTGTGGTTTTACTCTTAGTTATTCCTTCTTCAGATAGACTCAGAGTGCCACATCGCATGTTGCTCTGGATCTATCAGTGAGGATCCTCCCACCTATTTTATGCCTGACATTGTGAAAAGGCAGTAACAGGCCATCTAGCTAAACTCCTAAGGGTCATTAGTAGCAACGATGCAAAACTCAGGCAGGTTGCTTCCTATCTGCTTTTTAGGTAGAAAGTTACTAGTAGGACAAATCCAAATAAGAGGTTTGACTATGTTGCAGAAAGTAAAATTACTCAAGCCTTTTCTGAAATTTCACCACGAGAATACTGAATACAACCCTGGCCAATGTGGTTCAGCTGGTTGGAGAGTCATCTGTAGACAGAAAGGTTATGGATTCAGTTTCTGGTCAGGGCACATACCCAGGCCATATGTATGTTTGATCCCAGTCTCTAGGGAGTATAGAAGACAACAAATCAATATTTCTCTCTCACATCGATATTTCTTACATCGATGTTTCTCTTTCTGCCTCTCTTTCTCTCTGTAATGAAAAAATGTCCTTGGCTGAGGATTTAAAAAAAGAAAGAAAGAAAAACATTTGTTTAAAAAAAAGAATACTAGATGTATCCCATTGTGTTAATAGTATATGAACAAAATTTGTAGGGTGCAAAACACAAGATAACTCTATCTTCACAATCTAAAATAACTTGTTTTCCAGTGAAATCATATCTGCTTCTTACAAACCTCTTATTATCACAAAAATAGATTTTACTTATAAAGAAATAACAATTATGTTCTCGAACTTTAAATATTAAATTGATCCAACTTAATTATTTCAGTTCAAATATATTTGTCAATGACAGTGGATAAAAATAATAGTATACATGAGCAACACAGGAACAACTTATTACTGTCAAAGTAGATGTTTTACGTACCCCTTAATTCCATGTTTTTATTCAGTGACTATAGAATATTCCGTAGTTCTGAGCCATACAGATTCTGCAAAGAAAGCACCCTCCTTCTTCTTTCTGCTTCTATCTTTATTCATATTAGGGACACTTTGGAAATAATTTGCAGAGTAAGAAAACTTATGGGAGACCACAAATGACTAACCCTGACATCAGACAATTCCCAGATCCCCCAAAGTGTGATGGTCAGGTTTACGGAATAAAAATACAGGAAACCCAGTTAAACTTAAACTTCAGATAAACAATGAACTTTTTAAAAATATATAAATATGTCCATTGGGAGTGCACTAAAAATTAATTTGTTAATAGAAATTATTCATTACACTAAAAATGTATTCCTTAAGCTTATTCATTAAATGTAGTGCATCATAATGCACTAACATCCTTTTGCACTGAAAATTATCCATTGCTTATATGAAATTCAAATTTAACTAAGCGTCTTCTATTTTATCTGGAAAGCTTTATCAAAGATATTTTGTAATCGCAATGCTTTTATCTCCTTTTAGACTGTGTGTTCATTTATGGTAGTGAAGGAGAGGCTCATATTTGAATGGTCAGCCCTTGAAGAAATGCATGATACATAATGCACACACAACATGTTGAATAAAAAATGAATGCAAAGGCTGAATTTTAAAGAACTGATATAGATAAATGGATGGATATAGATATTTACTCTATGGCTGTATTTACTCTATTACCAGTACTGGCAGAGTGAAGCCAGGGTTCCAGCCCTACCAGGGTTACCTTTTTGGCAACTGGTATGAGCAACAGCACAGCTATTATTCTCTTTCGGCTACAGCTCTGGCTATGTACTGGATGGAAATGGACATAACCTTCTTTCTTCATGCGAGACCTCTGAATGCCCACTAAAATTTTGGTTACACTTGAGTTCACCACAGATCTGGCTGAAAACCAAGATGAAGACTTACTAGAAGGAATTAGGAATATTTAGGAATTCCACAAAGAGTTTATGTTAAAAAGCAAAGGACTCTATGACTCTTTCATAAATTGTCATTGGCATACTCTACATACATTTCATTCTAAAATCCAAGATGATAAGCCCCCAAAACCAAGATGTTCATTAAGATACCCAGCTATCATATTAATTGTATCCTATTTTTTTATTTTTATTTTTTAAAGATTCTATCTATTTATTTTTAGAGAGAGGGGAAGGGAGGGAGAAAGAGAGGGAAACATCAATGTGTGGTTGCCTCTCGTGTGCCCCCTACTGGGGACCTGGCCTGCAACCCAGGCATGTACTCTGACTGGGAATTGAACCAGCAACCCTTTGCTTCCAAGTCCAGTGCTCAATCCACTGAGGTACACCAGCCAGGGCTTTTTTTATTTTTGAAAAAACTAAAGTATTCTCCCAGGGATGTACTGAACTCTACAAACTTCCAGGACTTAAATGTGATGGACATGATAGAGTATAATGTAAATAAACTTTACCAGTACACACCCCATATATGTATCTATATAACATTATAGATTATAAAATATATGTTTAGAATATATACAAGATATATAAATATGTACTTACAAACATAAATATATAAAATATAATATAAAGGTCTATATCTATCTCTCTAGATAACTATCAATTGATCTATATATGGATCAATCGATAGTTAAATAGATAGATGATAGACTCAAATTCTGATGTGGTTTTACAGATTTATAACTTGAAATCACAATAACTAATGAATATTAACCAGGCAACACATCTCAGAAATAACCATGACCCCAATAAGATTGTGAAATGTTATATACAATGTGCTTTTGATGTTCCTGCCTTTCTGTGCCTCTTCTCCAACAGCTGGGATGTTTCAGTGACTGATTTTTCAAAGACTTGAACCACCTGAGCCTCCCACTTGATCACCTTCCCCAAGACCATCAGCTCCACATTGTCTGGTTCTCCAAGTCAGCTTTGCAGCGCTGTTACTCAGTCTCACAGAATTGGCTACTGTCCCGCTCTCCATACAAATATCAGTAGCAACTTGACAACTCTCTCAAGGTGGCTTCTATGCCTTCCTAATAATTTTAACTGAGAACTGAATTAGCAGAGACTACAGGATCTACCTGTCCTTTTTACCAGGATAACCTCGATTTCAACAGTGCCATTGTTTTGTGATCAAAATCAAAGAGTAACTAGTAATGTGATTTTTTGGCCAAGTAGGAGGAGAGTTAGGGTGATTGTTGTTACTGTTGAATTATTCTGGCAGGAGGGTAGTCAGGTAGATTTGATAGTTAAGACCTTATGGAACACCATAAATGCCCCTGAGCAAAACTAGCTTCTAAACAGTTGAAATTCTTGGAAGTTTCTTTTTTGGTTCCCTCTTGCTTAGTATTTCATGTATAAGTTCCTGTGCTGGGAATCAATGTTTCCCATAGCCCGACCCCACTTAATCTCTTCAAATTTAATTCACACTGTTTTTATAGCACATGATTCTGCTTCTTTCATTCTTGTCCCCACACCTTTTGACATCAATTTGTTCCTGCTAGTCCTTCTCAATTAACTACACATCTTTAGAAAACCTCCTCTGCCTACTGCAGTCCATATTATACAGTTCCCCTAACCTCTCAGTGCATTTCTAGTTTATATACACACTTCTTGCTGTGTGGAAATTTTTTTTCTTCAGCGGAAACTGAGCAGTCAACCCCCACTGTAATTCTTCTCAAAGTTGCAGCATTTCTATTTTACTCATGGGAGGAAAAAGATCAAAATTCAATTTCTTAATATTTACCGGGATTCCTGAATAAACATACTAAATCGATTTGAAATTTATTCCACAATTACAATGAATTCCTGAAGTAATAGCAAATGGCATCACTGGCTCTCCACATTTAACTCAAGGTTCAGAGACTGTGGATATTAGTGAGGCCAGGTGGTAACAGTAGAAACACATGCAGAACCCAATTTTGTATGCAACAGGTTTCTTTAAAAATTTAAAACTACAATACTATTTTTGAGACAAGAACAGGACACAGGAGCAACACTGTATAGATGACCTACATCAACTGGTTGCTAAGAATACAAGCGATAGATCCAGAACTCGATTTTCTGTGTCTTGGAGTGGATTTCTAAAAGGCTCCAAATTCGGTCGCATGTAAGTAGAAGAAAATGTTATTATATTTAAAGGATACATAAATGAAAATCTTTGAAAAGTGCATGAATTTTCAGGGCGTTGCGTTATCTTTTCATTTAGGCTTCAAGTTAATTGAACAAACATTTAGGGGATACCCCTGGCTCTTTCCGCCTCTGTGTGAGGAGCTGGGTTATAACAAGAGATAAAAGGCAAACTCCCTGCCATCAAGGCGCTCACAGTGTAGTTACCGACAGAAACCAGGACGTACAGCGTGACATTTCCAGCTCTGAGGCAATAGAAGGCGTGCGCTATATTTCTTTTGTTATCCTTCAATCAAGCAATTAAAACATCTTCCCGTGCGACCCATTGTAGAGTCGAAAGTTCCTCCAAGCCGCTGTGCAGAGCAGGGCAATTTGATTGGAGTTTGGGGAGGAGCAGGGTCGGACTGGCCACCCAATCAGGGCCGGGGATTGTTTGCGATGAACGGGGTCTGGAACGATTTGGGAGATTTGGAAATGGGAAAGGGCACTCAGTTTACCCAGGTTTCCCCACCACTTTCCGACTGGATCCACTAAGCATCGCAGAGAGGACAATAATAAAATGAAAAACATTTCCAAGAGTGAATCCCAAAGGTCAGTCTCTGGCTGGGAGGGACAATCTCTGGCCTCTTCTCTTCCAAAGGGATGATCGAGCCTTAAAGAAGAGACTTCTCCGCAAAGATTCTAAACCCCAGCAGTTTCCTTTAACCCCTGGACAAAAAAGCCACTGGCAAGGGCGGGGGAGAGGGCTGTAGCCCTGTGAATCGACGTTCTGTACCCTTAGCGCTAGCCGCGCCCTTCCGGCCCTGGCGCGCGCGACCGGAGTGGGCAGCTCGCTCCCCGGGCTCCGCGCGCGCTACGCCCCGCCCCCGCCCGCCTCTGGCCCCGCCCCCGGCCCCGCCCCCGTCGTGCCCAGCTGCGCGCACCTGCCCTCGGAGCGCGCACCCGCCACTCAGGCGCCGCTGCGCTCGGAGCGCTGAGAACGCGGTCGCCGCAGCCAGCGAAGGGACCGAAGACTCCCGGCTGCCCGCTGACACGCGCCTCGGCTAGTGGCTCCCGTTCCCACGACCACCACTACGGGTCTTTCTCTCGATTAATATTCTTTCTCTCTCTCTCACACACACACACACACACACACACACAATCTGACATCAATCTATACACTGGAGGAGAAAGCATTTCCTTTGCGCCCTCTCCCTCTGCACCCCCAGAACTGAACCGTCGTGGGAGCCCCGTGGACCGTCCGGAAATGTTAATCCTGGCGCGCTTCCTCGCTTGCATTCAGCTCCTCTGTGTTTGCCGTCTGGGTGAGTGATGAAACCTCGGTGGGTTTTCCTCTCGGGATCGTTTGGGACAGGGGTGGGGGCACTTCAGAGCATTAGGCACTTGCTGACGCCGCCGCCATCTAGCAAGGAGGAAAAAGGCACAGTGAACCGGGACCCCGCGGGGTCGGCGGCGGCACGAGGGTGTCGGCAGCGTGGGAGAATGCGCCTCCTCCCCACTTCTCATCTCCACCACCTTCCGTCTGCCCGCGGGGATTCGTGCTCCCACGCGCAGAGGAGAGGGTTGGGCAATCGCCGTCCCTGTCCCCGTGGCTCCTCCTCTTTTACAAAGAGTGGAAAGAGCCTGTTCGGTACACATAAAAAGATAAATACAAATAAAGATACAACCAGAAATACAACCATGGAACCATGGTGTGGGGCTCCATACATCGCGGTTTTTCTAGATTCATGCTACCGATATTATCGGCTGAATGAAAAATACACGTGCCTGATGGTAATTACACACACATACACACAGCGCCTGAAAGGAGGTAACGGGAACAAGCACCAACCTGACTTTTAAGTGTTTTTTAGTACTTTTTATTTAATCACATTCAAGTCTGGGCAGTTACTTAAAAAAAAAAAGTTTCTATCAGAATTTCTGTCAACATTCTGCTACTGGTTCCAAAGTCAGAAGCTACAGGTTGATGTATTTATATTCGTGGACTCATCTTTCCGCCACCACGTTTCAGGTTACACATTTAATACTGAAATTGCAGTCACAAAGAGCCAATTAGAATATTTACCGGGGATCCAGGTTCATGTTCTGGTTATTTTCCAGAAGAATTGTAAGACTGATTGTTGCATTTTATTGAAGAAATGTCTTTATTTTCCCTTAGGAAGTTTTGCTATTATGATGGAATATAATAGGTTTGGTGGCATACACCTGAAAGTTACCAAATGTACCTCCATTTATGAGTACACATACTCTTTGCAGTTACAGGATAACAGTTTTTTTTAAATTTTAGATTCTTCATAATAAAGTAGATATTAACCTACATGTTTATCCGATAGATGGTGCTGCTGTTGGCACAGTAACCTTTACAAAAAATAAATCATTTTTATATTCTAACTAATTAGAGTTGCATTGTAAACATGGTAGTAATTAGCAATAGCCCCCAGATACATAATTCAAATTCCAGAAGCTTTATGGAAGTACTCAAGGGTGATGTGCTGCACACAGTGACATTTAAGACTTGCAGAGGATTCTGGTTCTGGTTTTCTCTAAAATCATACAGATTTTGATTCTGGAGAGGGGAAGACATTTTTCAGAAGAGTTGTGGTCATCAGACACACACCTGTTGAATTTAGATTTTCATTGTAGATCTGTTTTAACAACAAATCCAGATCTCCTTGGTACTTAGATTATTTTTTAAAGTAAATCTCACTGTAGTTTGGAAATCAGGGAATACTGCTTTGTATGTCTACTGAACCACATGCCCTGAGTATATTGCAAATTTTTTAAAAAATTAAGGTATACAGTAATTTGCATGGCATACAACTCTTTTTAAAGTGTACAATTCGGTAGTTTTTGGTGTTTTCACAAAATTGTGCAACCATCACCACTAATTATAGAACATTTTAATCACCCCCAAAATAAACACCATTAACAGTCATTCCTCATTCTCTTGACCCCAGCCCTGGCAACCACCAGTCTACATTTTTTCCCTATAGATTTGCCTGTCCTGAGCCATTCATATAAATGCAATCATACAATGTGCGGCATTTGGTGTCTGGCTTTGTTCACTCAGCATACTGTTTTGAAGATTAATCCATGTTGTAACCTGTATCAGCACTTCATTCCTTTCTGTGGCTGAATGATATTTCATTCCAATATGCCACATTTTGCAAATTCTCAATAAAGCATCACTTTTAGCTTATTGTTTTTGGTTATTTAGATTTTAGTTTATTGGACACTAATGCTTTGATGATGTAAAATTTAACTGTAAAAGATTAAATTAATTGTTTAAGCATATCACAAGTTTATGAGATTATACTGAGTATATTAGAACTCAAATTCTGTGGGGGTGGTTGGTCTTTTTTTTTTTTTTTTTGAGACTGACAGGTGACTACATTTTTTATCCTTTCCCTATTGTTACAAAGTTGGCTATTTACAGTGTTACCTACAGGCTAACCTAGGAGCCTTGGCAGCCTCAAATAGGATGAATATCTTGATCTTAGGCAGCACATTTTGAAAAACTGAGACACATTATCTACAAGTGAAAAATCCAGCCTTGACTTCAATTATCTTTCCCTCAACGTCTGCTCTAGTATTCGTGGAGGTGTTCATTACTCCTCTTCAGTGTCCTCAGAGCCAACCAGAAGCTCCAAGGTGTCCTGACTTAATATTATGTTTAAAAATCACATGACTAATGACATTTAATGCTATTTAGCTGAAGGACATTCTTAATAAGAGAGGCAGAAATTAAAGATGACTAACTCCAAGATAATTCCCTAAGTGAATTTGGACCTTCTCTAAAATAATGGAGAGGTTTTCTACTAGGTGGAGAACTAATGGAATGACTGTGTGACTCTAATTATTATTTAATCTTGGCCCACTAAACAGGTAATGGGAGAAACTGCGTGGCTTTCCTGTAAGAAGGCTTAACTGTGAGTCATAGAGGGGAGACAGCTGTTTCAAGAGTTTTAAGGGATAGTTCCTTTCAACTACTGAGAATTCAGGATCTTTGAATTGAGTTATAGCTCTGCAAGGTACACAAAATTCAAATGTTTAAATATTCTTGTTAAATATGTAATAAATCAGATTTTGAACTTTTGTTATGTCTTACTGCTTTAAGGGCCACATTAACTACAAATTATACCCAATTCCTCTGCAAGAATTAATTGCTTAGTTTATTCTGAATGTGGAATGGGTAGAACCAAGTATGTTGGGACTTCCAGCTTTGTCTATTTAAACTCTGAAAACAAAGTTTAACCAGAAATGGAAAATATTTATGACTTTCCCCCCCAAAATAACTAGTTTCCACTTAGAAAATTAATTACTTTTGTGTTGCAGAATAGCAATTTTTTTATTTCATGTCTCCATTTTATGTAGACTGTGCTTATTCCCTTCAGGGAAATTTGCCAGGATAAACTATTTTATTGATGAATTCATTTATGCTTTCATATCTGCACTAGAAATTTGGGAATTTGCTTAAATTTCTATGTTGTGTGAATTTTGCTTCTGGCAAAAATTCCATTTTCTCTGGAAGCATGAGTTGTGTCTCCCCATTCCTCTTATTCTAAAGAGATTGGAGTTATGTCCAACCTGGTAACTTTGCTTGAACACCCATTTGCCAGCTTTTGAGACTGTAGAAGGGAAATGGAATCCCTCATTCAGGACCAGAGGACTTGAAGGGAAAGGCTGGATTAAGAAGATGAGCTTGTGTTTTATTTCCATATACCATCCAGACGGTGTTTGCTGGGTGCACACCCAGTGCTGAAATGTGTGTGTGTGTGTATTTTTTTCTCCCCAAATCGCTTTGAGGTAGGTGTTTTCATTTTACACATTTTATAGCAGAGGAAACTGAGGTACAGAGAAGTCAACTGATTTACCTAACAGCACACAGCCTGTCTCAGCCTATATGTCCCTTGTGACTGCCAAGCATCAGCCTTTTCTCCTTTCATTCCCAGGAGGTCACTTTGCTATTAGAATTTACTAGCTGGGTTCATATGTTGCTTTCTGCGGATCTCCATTCATGACTTTTCCTATGTACTCCCATATGGCAAAAATCCTGTGGTTTCTTCCAATGCCCCAACCCCCACTGATTTTTACAGCCAGAGGTAACTGGGATCTATCTTCCCAGTGCTGGAACCCAGTGCTGTGTGGCCTGGGGCTGGGATTGCTTGCCCCAAAGGTATCCCTCCTGTCTGTTCTGCCACCGCCTTTCCGCGCCACTCTACCCCTCCACCCGTCTCTGCATCTCCGCCCCTCCTACCTGTTTGTATGAATGTGTCGTCTTTAAATTCTTCATTGTTGGACTTCCACACCGCTCAATTTTGTGACAGTTCTGGGTGTTACTAGTTTTGAAATTTGGTTGTAATTCTTTCTATGGTTGTTGGGTGAGGAGGCAAAGTATGTTTACCTATGCTTCCATCTTGACTGGAAGTCTAAATCTCACTTTTAAGATACTTTGTTTAGAACTAGTTGAGAATAAGTCTTTCCCAAATATCTCTTAATGTGTTAAATACCTTAACTTTCAATTGTCTTTAACTTTTATTTTCTTACTGGAAGTAATCCCTAGCAGCAACTTCAGGTTACAAAAGGAAATCAGTTTTTATTTGTGTTTCTAGTTGTTCAGAGACATGTATAATATACTTTATTATAGGGAAAAATTATTTTATAATATTGCACAGTCCTAAAACTCTTATATTTTAGAGTTGTGCTGTCCAATACCATAGCCACTAAGCCTAGGTGGCCATTTAAGTTTAAATTTATTAAAATAAATTAATTCACTTCCTCAGTCACATTTTAGGCTGGTGGCTTCTGCATGCGACAGCACAGATAGAGAAAATTCCCATCACTGCACAAAGTCTGTTGGACAGCACTGTTTTAGTTAAAAAGGCTGATAAAGTGTTACTAGTACTTAAAAAAAAAATCTTCACCCACGGATGTTTGTTGATTTTAGAGAGAGAGAAGAAAGGAGAGAGAAAAAAACATCAATGTGAGTGAGAAACATCGATCAGTTGCCTCCCTCATGCACCCTGAATAGGATCGAACCCACAATCTAGGTATGTGCCCTGACCAGGAATTGAACCTGCAACTTTTTTTCTTTGGCGTACAGGATGATGCTCCAACTAACTGAGCCACCTGACCAGGGCAGTAGTACTTTTGGATAGTATTGATTGATAGAATGGATAAAAAGTTGTCAACTCAATAGAAAAACTTCTAAAGCCATTACAGTTATTTGAAGTGTTGGTGTATGTGGGTTACTATCGATCTGTATTGTGTCAGCCATACAAAAATCACAGAGACATTCTAGAGGCCTTAGGTAGAGCATTAATAGATGAAGACAGTTCAGTGGTTACTTTGTGGTCTTTATGGACTGGTGTTGAAAGGGAGAGGTTAGCCCTCAGTCCAGCAGTGAGTGCTCTGTTCCCACAGCACGTTATCCACGGTGTGTTTCAGCATTCACTGTGTCATTTTACGGTGTGTCTCTCTGTCTCCCTCACTAGTCTAGCTCCTTCAGGGCGAATTCTCTATTGCATTCCTCCTTGGACTTAGTATTCTTGGACTTAGTATTCTTGGTTTTAGCACCTATAGTAGATGCTTAGTAAATAATGTACTGGTCATAGAGAAAAAGAACTATGAAAGTTCTAAGGCAGTAGTAGCTTCTGCTGTCGAAATGGGCCAGTTTCATCTGACCTTTCCTTGATTTGACCCTGATCCCAATTGGAGAGTTTGGCCACCATTCACCTGGAGCCACCCTCTTTAATGCCACTTCTAGCACCAAACCTTCACTTTATTTCATTCTCCCAGAAAGGTGCGTAAGCATCACCGAGCTCCAGATACTATCTGTGTCTTAAAAATAGAGCCCCCATGATAGATACTGCGTGTGTAGTTGCTGCAGCAATTTTGAGTGAAGATTAAGTGCTGGATGAGTTGGCACCACTGAAGCTTGGATATGCCCCAGGGGGCAGGGCATCAAGTCACTACTGTATGTGCAGGTGCAAATGTGTGTACACATATTTATACATTAGGGCGGAGAGGGAAGTAAAGGTGAGGGGTGGTCAGTAATGAAAGCT
Organism: Micronycteris hirsuta; assembly: GCA_004026765.1. Classification (NCBI taxonomy): domain Eukaryota; kingdom Metazoa; phylum Chordata; class Mammalia; order Chiroptera; family Phyllostomidae; genus Micronycteris; species Micronycteris hirsuta. Next base: position 74,787 of record PVJI01007047.1, read on the forward strand.
GAAGTGTGTTGAGCCCAGGAAGACTGTGTTTTTAGTGAGTCAAAAGCCACATACAGGATTAAGTGGCCTCCAGTCAAGGCAGTGGCCTAAGGCGGCTGTGGAAATCAGATAATTGGCAGGAAGTGCAGTTACATTGCATGGATATGCATGCTTTTGGAATTTGTCTCTAGTTTTATCATTAAGCCCAGAGATGATGTGCTATACCTAGTTTAGCCCTGCACATAGCAGATGTTCAGCAAATATTTGCATTGAATTGAATTCAAATGGAACAGGGCATGAGATGAGTTGGAAATCCTCACAGGTGTTAAAAACAGGAAAAAAAAAGTTCTAATAGGATCTTTGCTTTAGTTTTCTCTTCACTCCTTTTCCTTTTTTGGGGTGGGGGGTTAGCTCTTTCTCTTTACCTTCACTCTGAGCATGAATTTAAGATAAAACCCCTCGATATTGCTCAGCATCTTGATAAAGAGTTTGATAGGAAGGATATTGATGCTATTTGACACCATTATTTAAAAGTATTTTTACTGTGGTATAATTGGGGAGTTTTGTGGTTAACATAATTTTAAAAAGATAAGTTAACATTCCTTTTTGCCTAACAATTCTAGTGTGTTAAAATAAATGGGGAGGTTGTGTTCTTTTTTCTTTTCATATTTGTACACAGATATTAAAGTAAATGAAATTAAGATCCTGTTTAATGTGAACTTTCTGATCTCAGTCAATAAACCTGAATCAATTTATGTACAAGCATTGACAGGAAGTAAATTTTTAGAAGTTTCCTTGGAAATATACTCTTTATATATTTAGAATAATTGACTCATTACTAGGAAAAAGGGATTTCCTGTTAAAATATTCATAACAATGAGTACAGCTTCTCTTAAACTCTTGTAGAATCATTCTATCATCTTTTCTCTGCTCTCCCTGACAGCATTTACTCATAATTTTTCTGTTCTTTCACTGTCACTGACTGGACTGCTTATTTCTTGAATCCTAACACTCTAACATATTTACCTAAAGATGGGGATTGATACTAGACCTTTTCTCTGAACTGATTATTTCAGAGCCTTGAGTAGGGAAAAATAAACTGGTGCTGTTTAAAATGACCTCTTTTAGAAGAGATCACGGTCACCACCAGAGTCCTGATCGTATGCTTAGAATAACAAAATGCTGGCCAGATAGATATAAGGAACATTCTAGATTTTCTCAATGGTTTTAAATTATGTCATCATCAGATTAAAAATTATTTCTGTAATGATGTTTTTACCCTCATGCATTCTGACACATTTTCTTCAATGAGACACCTGAGGGTAGGGTGTTACCTGGTACACCGAGTTGTGCAGGATCTTGGTCTGTCCACAGGAGCCTGTTACACATGTGATATCATTGTCATGTTTGTTTCATTGCAAAAGAGGCTGACAACCATTTATCTGGGTCAGTGGTCCTCAGTCCTCAGTGCACTTTGAAACTGTCTGGTGTTATGGACTTAATATTTGTGTCCCCTCCCGACAGTCCTATGTTGAGTTCCTATTCCCCAATGTGACGGAATTTGGAGGTGGGACACTTGGCCGGCGATTAGGTTTAGAGGAGGTCATGAGGGTGACCCCATTGGTCCTCGTGGTAGGATCAATGTCCCTATAAGAAGAGAAAAAGAGACCGGACCTCTCTTTCTCCCTACCAGGTGAGGATACAGTGAGAAGGCAGCTGTCTATAAACCAGGAAGAGAGGCCTCCTAGCCCCATCCAGAGCCAAATATGCCATCCCCTTGATCTTGGATTTCTCATTCTCCAGAACTTTGAAAAATAAATATCTGTTATTTAAGCCACATAGTCTATGGTATTTTGTTATAGAAGCCTGAGCTGACTGATACACCTTTGGAAGTTTTAAAACATACTGATGTCTGGGCCCCACCCTAGATCAAATTCATGTGTGGGTACAGGGCCCAGACAAGGAGATTTTCTTAAAATTCCCCAGGTGATTACAGAATAGAACCAGGGTTTAAAACCATGAATCTAGGTCAACTTTGTGATACTCCTAATCTTAGTTTATTTTTCTGAAGCAGAGATATTGGCAAGTTTCATGCTATCATAAAACAAAGCTAGTGCCACAGAACAAAGGGTTTGGAAAATTTCCCATCCCTGTCTCCTCTTCTTCAGGGAGTTTCGGTGTCAGAGTAACCTTAGAAGGAGGAGTATGGACTATCGTGGCTGACCTCATAGGTTTGCAAGCCAGAGGAACTTCAGGAGGTCAGACAGTCTTGGAGTCGGTCCAAAGATTCAGGTCTACCAGCACGTGGGTGGATGACTACACAGCCTCTGAGATGGGAGTCCCGAGTGCATTTCCCAGGGCACAGGCACTTAATATCTTTAGTTTTGTCAGTGACACACATTCTTGCAATATCTTTTTTATTTTCTTCCTCCATGTATAAGTTGTTAGAATCAGAGGTATTTCCTGTTATGTAATACATATAAGATATGACTATATTTTTATTTCAGCAATTGATTTGTGTGTATTTCTTAAAATAACATTTTCATATTCATCAAGTCTAGGCTATTTGTTTTTATTGTATCTGAAAAGCACTAGTAGCTCCATTTACAAGTTAATGGAGAACTTTTTCAGATGGTCCAAATAACTATTTTAATATTCTAAATCGTCAACGATGAGGACACAACTACAAATCAATTCCGTTAGTCTTTATTGAGCATCTTTCTTATCACAAATATCCTCCGACAGAGAATATTTCTCTAGTGGTTTGCTAAGCCTTTGCAAGAGAGAAAGATCCATGCGTAAATAACTCTCACACATAGCAGAGCTTGCAGAATAGGAAAGTGTGAGTGGTGTGGGAGTGTAAGCAGAATTCTGGGAAGGGTCTTAGGAGGAGACAGGGTGAATGTAGAGTCTGAGGTGTGGGCAGGTAGGGCTTCAGGGGGTGCTGTCGGGAGAAAGGACATTAGTTGCAAGAGGGGTGACACACACAGAAGCATTGCATGGGAAAGATAGTGTGGTGTTTGGAAGAAGGGAAAACACTGGGAGGGGTGTATCTTAGTGGAAACATGTCTGCAATACCAGGTGGGGTTTCCAATGGCTAATTGAAGAGTTTGGAGTTTAGAATTTGTCCAATATATAATGGAACTATTGAAAGGTTTTGAGCAGTACAATGAATTATAAGAGCATCGGGTAGATTGGAGCAGAGTGATGCTGGGAATAAGGAACATCAGTTAAAAGTCTGTCATACTGTGGCAGTCAGAGTGGAAATTTGATCATTTATAGGTATAATAATGCCATCTGTTTTATATAGTATTTTAATGTCGAACAAGTACTCAAATATAGTATCTCATTTGATATAAGTGTAATTGGTATAACTGCCAAGACTCGGAGCCATCTGGAGAGAGTCACTGGTGGTTCTGAGGGAGTGTCTTCCCTTTGGAGGTGAAGATGTGGCAAGGACCACACAGGGTCAGAAATATCGAGGAAGGAAAAGTGGAGGCAGCAAATACATACAATTGTACAGAAGATGATAATCGGAAGGGAAGAAAATAATAGAGAGAAATAAAGGATAGTACCTTGAAGACTGCTTACTTATTGAATGGCGGAACTCCAAATTTGTTTCCACAAGATGTTGGAATTGAAGCTAAACATTTCCTCTGAACTGATTAACTTGGTGCCTTGAGAAGTAACGAGAAGAAATGCTACTGCTTAAAAGGATCTATTTTTATTTATTTTAGTAGGGATCCTAGTCACAACTTAACATGAAAGAAAGCTCCCCCCACCCCCAAGAATGGGAAGGATTGAGCACAGTCATAATGTCAGGCTAATTTTATCAAGTTTTATCAAAACTATTTACTTTATCACCTTTAAATTATTTTATTTTCCTTTTTAAAATGAGCACAGGTATCAGGGTGACATTTCAGTCAGCCGTCTGCCGATAAACAGGCTCCCTTGCTGTCCATGATTTCCGACTGCTGGAGGGCGTCCTGTTCATGTGGCATAAACTGGGATCTCTGTAATTGTTTGCAACTGTGCTTCGCATTGAAACGGTGCAGTGGAAAATAAGTCATAGAAGAGGCTCCGAAGAATTTGTTTTAAATTGATTTTAGCAATTGTTCCTTCGAATTCATGAACAATGTGATAGGATTTTTTCTACTGCGTGTCACGATATACATGAAGGATATGTGAAATGGTAAATTAAGGAATTAATACGTTTAGAAAAGGGATGAAGTAGCAGCTGCCAAGAACAGAAATGCAAGTGCATTTTTCCTCGTGTAATGAAGAAATGTAGCTATATTGGGCTCTATCCAAGTTGGATGCAAGAATTTTGTATTTAAGACGTATGGCTGAATAGATTCTTCATGAGGGACATTTGGTTATGATAAAGTTTACCCTGATGTCTTTCAGAGTGGGGAAATGACATGTAATATGCATATATATTTATATAAGTATTTTATATGTAACTATATATGTGATATATACACAGAATAACTAAGGATATATGTTTCCTGCTTCTCAAAATTGATATTGCTATTTCAAACATTATAAGATTATATCCTTGAGAAAAATTATTAAGATTAATGGTAGGAATTATCCTGGATATTTTGAGCCTGTCTTTTTCCAGCCTCCACCATAAAGGAAGGAGAGGAAGAAGGTCTGCTTTTTCCTGTGACCTGAATACAGTTCTGTCCCTCTTTAAAGGGGTTGATTCCAGTTGAGATCAGTGGACCTCATTTTACCAGATCTTCATTGGACAGCTACCGCTTGCTTAACACTGCGCTGGACTTGAATAGTTTTTCTCTATAGGAGTTAACTTTGTTACAGACATGAAATGAACCCTTCTCTATTCAGGGAGCATACCTGAATAGAGAATAATGAAATAAAAGTTAGATTATATGAGTCATATTTTTAAGTGTATGGAAAATCATATAGAGGAGAAACACAATAAAGGTGTGAGTGAATTCATTTTAAAAATATCTCTGTGAGCATCTGAGAGCACTTTCTCCTTTTGAACATGGAACATTTACTGTTTCATTTAATAATTTAAGCCTCTCTTGTGCCTCCTCCCTTACTTTTGCTTTGTACAGAAATAAAAAGATAAGTGTATATTACTCATTTCAGATTATTCACTCTAAGGGAATCTTGACTACAGAAATTGGTTGGGTTTTGCATCTCTAGTCAAAATAATAGTGTATGTAGCAAAATATATAAGGGAAATATGTTAAAACACTCATCTTGCATATTCTGTTCAACACCTATTACTAAGAAAATGTTACATAATTTCCACAGTTATGTCTGTCCCAATTCAAAGCTTAATTGTTGGTGGTTGCAGATGCCATTTTGTGACAAAGGTAAACTCTTGGTGCTAAGATCTTTTTTTTTTAATTACTTTATTGTTGTTCAATTACAGTTGTCTGCATTTTCTCCCCTCCCCTCCCCCCTGGGGCTTAGATCTTAAAGAGTGAGTTGAGGACCCCTGGCTGGTGTAGCTCAGTGGATTGAGCGCGGGCTGGGAACCAAAGGGTCCCGGTTTGATTCCCAGTCATGGCACATGCCTGTGTTGCGGGCCAGGTCCCCAGTGAGGGCCATGTGAGAGGCAACCATACATTGCTCTTTCTCCCTCCCTTCTCCTCTCTCTGAAAATAAAATAAATAAAATCTTTTAAAAAAAAAGAGTGAGTTGATATGCATATGATTCTTAGCTAAAAGTTTATCAAAATGGGGCAAGAATTTTGGACATAGATTTCAGTGCTGTCTGCAAAATCAATTCCCAGAAAGAGGCACAGAGGATGAAATCACTTTTAATTAGCCAAGAATGGCTAGTACATGTTGCCTTTAAATATGCAGCACAATCTGGGCATCATCCATCCCACAAGAGAGTAACCCATAATGCTTTTCTCTTGCCTAATCTTTCATTACATTTTAGCTATTTATTATTCCTGGCAGAAGAAATTAAGAAAACACAAAATGCTTCTGTGTTCATCAGTAATTTATTCAAGATTTTATAATGACCTTTCCACCCCCCCAAATGATAAAACGCCTGCCATAAACAAATAAACAAACAAACAACAAGAGAATATTCCATTTCCCTGTTTGGTGGGAGCTTTTCACAGTGACTCCTCTTCTTCTTCCTCCACATTTTTTAATAAGAATCCTACGGCATCTGTCATTTTGAAAAAATAAAACAAGTGTTTGTTTTTTGCACATATGATGAAGCAAATGAAGATAATACCTTAGCCAAATAATCTCTCTGGTAGTGATAAGGGTGTGCAAATCCTTTTACCCCAAGACAGGTGTGTCTAACTGCTGGCAGAGAAAGTGTACCTCTGCTCAGTGAGTTTGCCCTTATGAATACATGGGGAATGCTGGCTTTTTAAATGTAAGGCTTTGAGACTATAGTACACCATCTTCTAGAGATTGTTTGGGTGATTCATTACTGGAGAAAAAACTCTTGGAAAGTAGGTCATTAAGAAAAAACTGATGTAGCCCTGGCTGGTGTAGCTCAGTGGATTGAGCG